>JABUQX010040906.1:32500-41070 GCA_015478945.1 Trachelipus rathkii | reverse complement strand
AAAAAAAACACAAAAAATCAAAAAAACAAATATAAAAAAAAAAAAAAAAATAAGACTAGTAAGATCTAGGCATGGAGAATTCAGCTGATTAGGGAGTTGCTAGAGTAGAAGAAAAAAAGGCAACTCAGAAACATCCTAAAAATAAAAAAAAAAAAAAAAAAAAAAAAAAAAAAAAAAAAAAAAAAAAAAAAAAAAAAAAAAAAAAAAAAAAAAAAAAAAAAAAAAAAGAAAAATAAAAAAAAACAAAACCAACTCCCCCCACCAAAACAATTTGGAATCTCCATGAAAAAACTGAATAAAAAGCAATAAATAAATCAGAAGAAAACAAAAAAATTTTATGTGGTAACTGTCAGAAATTAATAATAATTACTTCCTGCCGTCGTAACTCAAAAACGGTCAATGCTAGAGAAAAAACTAAAAACATATGGAAAAGCATAAAAAACTGAAAATAAAAACTAAAAAAATCGGAAACAAACAAAAAAAAAAAATTTGTTTTTGTGTAAGAGAGTAATCTTTTGCCAGACATTTAGTTAGAAACATTTAAATCCTTTTTATATTGGTTATAATTTTGGTATGATTTGCCCCTTAGATTAGATTAGATTAGACTTGTTAAGGGTGTGGTCTCTATTGACCCCTTGTCACTGCGACCCACTTTGATCTTTTGTGACACGCCATTGTCTATAAAAACTCCTGGGTTCATCCCGAGTTTTCGCAGAATTTCAGACTCTTCCAGAGGCCGAGTTTTTGATACGTAAGGCTTCAGTACATCCCTTCTGCCAATACCAGTATCTTGCCAGCTTAAAGCTTCGCAAATACAGTAGAATGTGTTCTGCCGTTTCTACTGTTTCGCGGCAGTAGCGGCATGTATCACACTAAAATATTCCATTTTCTTGAGGGTGGGAAATCAGGTGGCCCATGTCCAGTCAGAATTCCAGTCAGAATTCGAAGATCAGATCTACTCAGAGCAAGCACTTTTGCCTTTCTCGGAGAAGGATCAATCAGATCTTATCGCCTGTCTGGAGCAGGGATGCTGTCCATAATTGCGTCATAGCTCTGTGTTCCCCATTGTTCAGAAATTCTTTTAATGGGGCCTTAGAAAGTCCACAGAAGGTTCCACCACAGTAGGCGCGTTCTGCTCCTTTCTGCGAGCTCGATCCAGCTCCTCAGTTGCCTTGGTACACTTGATGCCCCGGCACCACATCAGATATAACCTGTGTGTTGAGCCCAGTTTGCCTGAGGGTAACGTTGACATCTCCCAAACCATGTTTAGAGTCATTTACACTGCAGGAGCTCAGAGCCCGCATAGCCGCCTGACAAATAAATAATCGTTGGCCACAGAGATCCTTATGCCCTCGCATCCTTTTTCTATGTTTATCTGCACAGCCATCTATAGCGGTAAATCTTCCGCTTGTAAGGATGGTGGGAAAGCACCCAGCTAATACGTGCGCCTGCAATTGGGTCCAACCAGTCCCAACCAGTCCCACCATCCATCACCATCATCAAGTGTACCACATAATGGTCCTGATTTCAAGTTTAGGACCTCGTTAGCCCAGTGAATGAGTTTGTAGAAGGTTATACTTCTTTCCAAGCTTTTTTGTTTTGGCATTAAGTCGTTCTCTAAAATGCCAATTTGCATCTCTGGTACATCTTCCAAAATTCGAAGGTGTCCGAGTCCAGTTTTTAGTTTATATTTGACCAAGAATGGCCAGTCTGGTTGCACATGACATGCCTCCCTTCTGATGTGCAAATATAGAGAATGGAGGCCTATCAGTGCTTTCCATGCTGAGTTAGGCATGTTGCATGGCCCTGATCGCTAGGCGAGCAAGCTTTGCAATCTTTCCGTTTATTTTGGCGTCCTTTGTTCAACCTTCTGTCCACCAAACAAGTGAGCATAGGTGATTATAGGTCTGACTACATTATGTAAACCATTTGGTCATTTTAGGTTTCAGTCCCAATGTTTTGCCAAGCATCTTCGGAATGTCCATAGGGCCATCGTACCTTTGTCACTACCTTTTAGTGTGGATCTCCACGTAGTTTTTGATTTAGAATTATTCCCAGATTTTTGACTTCAGTGGAAGGGTAATAGTGACGTCACCAATCTTGGGAGCCTGTATTTTAGCTTCCTCTTCCTGGTGAAGGGCACTATTACTGTTTTGCTTGGATTGATGTTTAGTTCCCTTTCCAAGCACCATTGTAGGATATATTGAGGGGATGTTGCATGAGTTCCATTAATCCTTCTATGTGGCTTGCCTCTAATAATAATTTAAAGGTCAGCGCGATCCTGTGCACCTCGAATCCGGATCACTGAGTTTGTGAGGAGACTATCGACCACTGGCCATAAAAGGGTGAGTATCCCCTCCTGTGGGGGCGCCCCTCCCAAGATGTCACCAGTGATTCATCTCCCCTCCAGTTCAGCCGTAATACTTCTTGTCCCCAACATTGCTTTTATCCAGGCAATCGTTGGGTCCGACGCACTTGGAGGCGGCGGCATCCTCCATGGTCGCATGCATGGTGTAATGAAAGGCACCCTGCACATCCAGGAAAGCGCAAACCGCCACCTCCTTGTGATCTAGCGCTCCTTCTATCTGGGATACCAAGCTGTCTAGAGCGCCAATTGTTGATTTACCTGATTGGTAAGCCCATTAATTAGGGTGGATTTTCTTTTCTATTGAATTTTCACCCTTATATGGTAGTCTATCACCTTTTCCATTGTTTTCAATAGGAATGATTGTAAGACTATAGTCGATTGGGATTCTGGGTCAGACGTGGACCGTCTCCCGTCTTGGGATAAACCAAACCACCCTTACTTTTCCTCCACAGCTGCGGAATGTATCCCAGGGCATAACTTGCCCTAAATCCCTCACCAGCAGCGGAAGCAGGCTCTCCAGTCCCTGTTGAAGCAAGGGCTGCAATATAGAGTCCCCTCCAGGAGATTTATACGGGCCAAAGGAATTTATTGCCCATTCCACCCTATCTGGGAAGAAGATTCTGACAGATAGACTTTCCGTCCATCTGTCAGGTCTTCCGCCTTCCCATTTTTCTACTACCTCCCCGTCTTCAACTATTTCGCTGTGCCGGAAGTGAGTGTTTAAATGATCCACTAAGGTTTCCCTGTGGCCCTTTGTATAGCTGCCGTCTTTCTTTAAGAGAAGGCTCGGACCATTAGATTGGTCCTTTGCCAGCACTTTGTGTAGACTTGCAGTTTCAGATTGACTCTCAATGCTTTCACACAGAGTCTTCCATGATCTTCTTTTGGATTTCCTAAGTTCCCTATTATAAGCGGTTAGGGCAGTTTTGTATGCTTCCCAGTTTTTATCCCGCTTAGCTTTATTGAATAGTCTCCTGGTCTTAGTCCTTAGAGTAGTTAACTCTTGGTTCCACCAGGGGACGATTTTAGTTACCCGTCTTTTTTCCAGAGGACAACTATTTTCATATGAATCTTTTATGATTAACTGCAGCTGGGTAGTGGATACATCTAAGTCTTGTATATCAACTAGTCCCTCCATGTCCTCCACACGCTGCTTAAGAAGCTCTTTATACAGGCTCCAGTTTGTTAGCTTGGGTATTCTCCGCTCTTCCTCAACTTTCTCCAAAGTTAAGATCTCAAACATGATGTGTCTATGGTCCGAATGAGATACTTCATCAGACACAAACCAGTTCGAGATCAGTATGCCAAAAGCGGCATTGATTGGAGTTAGGTCCAGGAGCTCTTGTCTATTCGATGTGATGAACGTGGGCTTACTGCCCTCGTTCACCACATCTATACCATATTGAGTTAAGAATTCTAGAATACACTCACCTCTGCTAGTGATGTCTTTACTGCCCACAGGGGTGATGGGCATTTGCAATCACAACCAAAATCAGTCCCCTGCGATCCGTGGAACAGTATTCGCACAAAGCCTGTGAATTTCTGCCGAGGTGCTTCATTCGAGTCCCGCAAAAGTATGCCGAGGCATTTACTTCCACACCAGCGCGGTTGGGCACCTCTACCGGGTTGCTGTTAGGTCCCATGGGGTGAATTCTGGAAGAGAAAGAACATTAACCCCACTACCGATAACATCGCCTCAAAAGGCACGCCATGGTCCGGACAGTAGAGCACCTTACCCATTTCACTTGGTATTCCTTTGTTTGTTCCTTCTCTCACCCATGCTCGCTGTATGAGCGGCTATCTGGCAGCCTCTCGCATACAGAAGGTCCGACGAGGCACAGTGCTGCCTTTGCGTGGTGCAGGTTAATGTGAAGGCAGCTCAAGTTGTTTTTGTTAACAAATTGCAAAGAGTGGGAAAGAAGGCCAAACAAAATCGGCCTTGGCAAGGGGATCAAGTCAGAACCCCAAACCCAAATCTGCATAATGGACAATAAAAACAATCTGGGCTGCCTTCAAATTAACTTGCAACACGCAAAGGCAGCAACTGATGCTCTCGTCCGGACCTTTGTATGCGAGAGGCTGCAGATAGCCCTCATACAGGAGCCATAGGTGAGAGAAGGAACAATCAAAGGAATACCAAGTGGAATGGGTAAGCTGCTCTACTGTCGGGACCATGGCGCGCCTCGTGCGGCGTTGCGGTCATCGTTGGTGGCGACGTCAATGCCCTGTCCATTCCAGAGTTCACCACAAGGGATCTAATAGCAGCCCAGAGAGGTGCCAACCGCGCGGGGTGTGCAAGAGGTAGTAATTGCCTCGGCATACTTTTGCGGGACTCGAATGAAGCACCTCCGGAAGAAATTCACAGCTTGTGCAATACTGTCAGCGGATCCGCAGGGGACTGATCTTGGGATGCGATGCAAATGCCCATCACACCCTGTGGGGCAGCAAAGACATCAACAACAGAGGTGAGTGTATTTTAGAATTCTTAACTCAATATGGTATTGATGTGGTGAATGAGGGCAGTAAGCCCACATTCATCACATCGAACAGACAAGAGTTTAGACCTAACCTTAATAAATGCCACTCGTGGCATACAGATCTCGAACTGGTATGTGTCTGATGAAGTATCTCATTCGGACCATACTCCATAGACACATCAGGTTCGAAATCATAGCTTTGGAGAGAGTAGAGGAGGAGCGGAGAATACCTAAGCTAACAAACTGAACTTGTTATAAAAGCTCCTTAAACAGAGCGGGAGGATAATGGCAGGCGGAACTGTTCTGATGTGCAGACCTAGAGCATGACACTTACCGAACTGCAATCAATTATACAAGATCATATGAAAATAGTTGTCCTCTGAAAAAAGAGGGATCGAACTTAGAAGGTCCCTGGTTTGGAATCAAGAGCTAACCACTCTAAGATCTAAAACCGGGAAACTCTTCAATAAAGCTAGGCGGGATAAAAATTGGGAAGCATACAAAAACTGCCCTAACCGCTTATAACAAGGAACTTAGGAAATCCAAGTTAAGAAGATCATTGAAGCTCTAGTGAAAGCATTGAGAGCCAATCTGAAACTGCGCGTCTACATAAAGTGCTCTCAAAGGACCAATCTAATGGGGCCAAGCCTTCTCTTAAAGGAAGACGGCAGTTATACAAAGAACCACAGGGCCTTAGGGAAACTTATAAACACTCACTTGCCGCACATGTAATAGTTGACGACGGGAGGAAGTAGATATATTGGGATGATAGAAGACCCAATAGATGGACGAAAGTCCTGTCTGGAAGGGTTTCTCGCCCTGAATAGGGTAGAGTGGGCACATAAAATTCCTCGCCATATAAATCTTCCTGGAGGTGATGCATATTCCCAGCCTTGCTTCAAAAGGGAATGGAGAGTCTGCTTCCGCTGCTGGTGATGTTTAGCGGAACTATGCCCTGGATACATTCTCCCAGCTGTGGAGGAAAGTAAGGGTGGTTTTATCTTCCCAAGACGGGGAGACGGTCCACGTTTGACCCCAGATCCAATCCACCTATAAGTCTTACATCATTCCTTTTGAAAACAATGGAAAAGGTGCTAGACACCACATAACGGGTGGAAAACTTCGATAAAAAGAAAATCGCTCCTAATCAATGGGCTACCAGTTCGGTAGATCAACAGTTGGGCACTAGATATTTTATCCAGGATAGAAGGAGCGCTAGATCACAAGGAGGTTGACAGTTTGTTCTTTCCTGGATGTGCAGGGTGCTTTTTATAGCACCATGCATGTGACCATGAGGATCCGCCGCCTCCAAGAGCGTCGGACCCTCAACGATTGCTGGATAAAAGCAATGTTGTGGACAGAGTATTACGGCTGAACGGGAGGGGATGTGATCACTGTGACATCTGGGAGGGGATGCCCCCAAGGAAGGGTACTTTCACCCCTTTTATGGACCATGTGGTCGATAGTCTCCTCACCAAACTCAGTGAATCCGGAATCGAGGTGCAAGGATACCGGATGACCTTGTAATGATTATTAGAGGCAGAATAGAGTCTTAATGAACTCATGCAACATGCCCTCAATATATCCTACAATGCGTGACTTGGAAAGGAACTGAACATCATCCAAGAAAACAGTAATAGTCCTTCACCAGGGAAGAGGAAGCTAAGATTAATGGCTCCCAAGATTGTTGACGTCACTATTAACCCTTCCACTGAGTCAAATATCTGGGAGTAATCCTAGATCAAAAACTTACGTGGATTCCACACCTTAAAAGGGTAGTGAAAAAGTACGATGGCCCTATGGACATGCCAAAAGATGCTTGGCAAAACATGGGGACTGGAACCTAAAATGACCAATTGGTTATAATAACTGTAGTCAGATCTATGATTACCTATTCCTCACTTGTCTGGTGGCCAGAGGTGAAACGGGGCTTCACAAAATAAATTATAAAAGCTGCAAAGGCTTGCATTCCTAGCGATACAGGGCAATCATACATGCCCTACTGCAGCCATGAAGGCACTGATAGGCCTCCTCTGCATTTGCACATAAGAAGGGAGGCCATGTCATGTGCAACCAGACTGGCCATTCTTGGTCAAATTAAACTCAGAACTGGACTCGGACACCTTCGAATATTTGAAGATGCACTAGATATGCAAAACGGCCGTATAGTCTCGGATTTAATGCCTAGACGAAGATGTTTTGGAAAGAAGAAAAACACCCTTCTTACGAATCGTCAAATTTGGGAGGGGGGAGGGCACAAAATTTAATCCGGAACCATTATGTGGTACACTGATGGATCGGTGATGGAGGGGAACTGGCGCTGGGACTGGTTGGACCAATTGCAGGCGCAGTTATATCCCTGGTGCTGTTTCCACCAGTCTTCAAGCGGAGGAGATTTACCTATAATGGGCTTGGCCAGGAATAAACATAGAAGAAAGGGATCGAGGCAGATCTCTGATGGCAACTGATTATCCAGGCGGCATTCGGGGCTCTGAGCTCCTGCATGTAGGACTCTAAACTGGTTTGGGAAGTGTCAACGTTACCCTACAGCAACTGCTCAACTACAACAGAGTTCAATCTGATGATGTGCCGGGCATCAAGATGTACCAGGCAATGAGGAGGCTGATCGCCTCCTAAGGAAGGAGCCAGAACCGCCTACTGTGTCCGGAACCCTTCTGTGGACTTTCTAAGGCCCCATTAAGTTTCTGAAACAATGGGAACACAGAGCTATGAGAAATTACTGGACAAGCATCCCTGGTCTCAGACAGGCGAAAGATCTGATTGATCCTTCTCCGAGAAAGGCAAAAGAAGTGCTTGCTCTGAGTAGATCTGATCTTCGAATTCTGACTGGAATTCTGACTGGACATGGGCCAGTCAGATATCACCTCAAGAAAATGGAAAAGTTGAATGTGACTTGCCACTACTGCCGCGAAGCAGTAGAAACGGCAGAACACACTTTCTATGTAATTGCGAAGCTTTAAGCTGGCAAAGATAACTGTATTGGCAGAGCATGTACTGAAGCCTTCGATATTCAAAACCCCCTTTTTTCGGGGCCCCTTTTTTTTTCCCTGGGGTAAAAAGAAGAAAGGGTTCTCTTATAACTTACCCTGAGGAAAATCGGAATGAACCAGGAGTTTTAATAGACAGGGCGTGTCACAA
Organism: Trachelipus rathkii; assembly: GCA_015478945.1. Taxonomy (NCBI): domain Eukaryota; kingdom Metazoa; phylum Arthropoda; class Malacostraca; order Isopoda; family Trachelipodidae; genus Trachelipus; species Trachelipus rathkii. The sequence goes on along the minus strand of JABUQX010040906.1, from coordinate 33,066 downwards.
AAGATCCAAATGGGTCGCAGTGACAAGGGGCCTCAATAGAGACCACCACCCTAACAATCTAATCTAATCTAATCTAAGGGGCAAATCATACCAAAATTATAAACCAATATAAAAAGGATTTAAATGTTTCTACTAAAACTGAAGGATTGATTACAGTGTTACAAAAAAAATTTTTTTTTTGTGGTTTTCGATTTTTTTAGTGTTTTATTCAGTTCTTTTTATTATTCAAACAATGTTTTTATATTTTCTCTAGCATTGACCGTTTTTGTATTACGACGGCAGGAAGTAATTATTGGCATCTCATTTTGTATGGTGGTTACCGTTACATAAAATTTTTTTTGTTTCTTCTGATTTTTTTAATGTTTTTTATTCATTTTTAGGCAATTCCAAATATCAATCTTAGTTCTTCTCTAGCATCGACCGTTTTTGTGTTACGACGCAGGAAGTATTTATTGGCATCTTCTCATTTTGTAGGGTGGTTAAATACTTCCTGCCGTCGTAACACAAAAACGGTCGATGTAGAGAAAAAAAACTAAAAAAACAATTTGGAATCTGCAATAAAAACT
>JABUQX010040906.1:5000-27500 GCA_015478945.1 Trachelipus rathkii | reverse complement strand
ATATTCAAAGCAGCTTCAGCAAAGAAAAACAATGTTTCTATTTACAGTTTACAAAGAAGAGTCCAAGGACTTGTTAAAAATCCAGGTCAAAGTGGTAGGCATGTGGGTCTTCTTCCTTTTGAAGAAATACTCGTTGAACAATTAGAAGTACTTGGGAATTATGGTCTGGCCTTTGATAAATTTAAACTTAGTGGTTTTGTTAAAAAATATTTAGATTCAAAAGGTAGTTCAGTAGCTTTCTTTAAAGAAAATATGCCAGGTGAAGATTGACTGAATAATTTCCTAAAAAGGAATGATAAGAGTTCCATCACAAAGAAAATAGCAAAATTTCAGTAGAGAGAGGGCAGCAGTCATTAGTGACAGTGTCTGCATATTTTGACAACTTGGAAAAAACACTGGTATGCATTAATTTAGTTTATAGTAAATTATGATTAAACAAACCTGGAAGAAGATCCTGGAACACCCCTAATGCTATTCTGTAAGAGAACCAAACGTGCAGAATGGACAATACACTTTCAAAAAACAGCTGTATCTATTGTTTGCTGAAAGTGTTTCAGGTAAAATGGTTCCCCCCCCTCCTTACATCATTTATAAAGTGGAATGTCTTCTAGAATTTCATATAGAAGATGGTTCACTACATTACCAATACAATGCAACCAAAAATGGCTGGTTTGATGACAACATTTCCGGGGATTATCTTGTAAAAGTTGCAATTCCATTCATCAACCGGGATTGCATTAATAAAAATGAAAATGAAAAGAAAATCATAATCAGAAATAACCTTCCCAGTTCCATGTTTCTAGAAGCTGTAGAGACATTACAAAATAACAATACACAAATGATATTGCGGTCATTCATCCCTTAAAAGTGCAGTGGAAGGAAGTAATAGAAAACTTTCACAGGCTCTCAACAGAACATCTGAACTACATTAAGGACTACTGGGAAAGAATCTCCAATGCTGGGTTTAAAGCATGCAGGATATATCTTTCTAACAGAAAACATGCCCTTTCTAAGAATAACTATTCATCACAATAGTACAGAGGAAAAGAAGAATTAATTTACGGCCAGGCCAATCTATTTCTTCATATAATCTACAAATTGCCTCCACATTACATGACACAGACTGATAATAGTAGAGAAGGTGGAGAGAAGGAAAGGGGCAATGTACCCATAACAAAAGTGGATATTTCAATACAGAGAAAAGTTACCTCAGCTATCGAGGTGAGGAGATATATTTTTGTAGGAAAACTACTGGGTGAATATTTGATTCTTTTCTGTCTGGGGTAAATAATGTAATAAGAGGATTTTTGAGGTGATGCATCATTCTGATGGTTGTTAGCCACTGTTCTAGCTGGTTTTTGTATTGCTGTAGTTTTCTACATGTTTTATTTATAGAAGAGTTTTTAATTGTGATTGATAGATCATCTGCTTAGTTATTAATTCTTATGAAAGGGGATGTGGTGTGTCATGCATGAAATGGTTAATGAGTGTTGGTGAAAGAATGGCATCCTAGGCAAATCTATTATATAATTTGTATAAGTGCCATTTGTATATATAAATAAGTGCCATCCTTGTAAAGCTGTAGCTGTACGACTGAATGAGAAATGCTATTATTTTTTTTTTGTCTTTGATGGCTATATCTACGTTTAGTACTTGACTATTAAAATGTGACGAGGACTGTATCAAATGACTTGTTAATGTTTGTTGCTACCAAGAAGTGTGAGAAGGTGGAGGAGTTTGGTTAAAATCAGTAAAGATGTGTTGGGTTTGTTAGATCAGCTAGGAGAGTAGTAGTAGTGGAGTGTTTTAATCCTAATCCATGTTGTGAGTTTGATAAGAGGATGAAGGGAGATATTCTATTAAAGATTAAATTTTATAGGTAATACTTTGGATATTGTAGAAAGGAATGATATAGGTCTATATAAGGCTTGGTTGTTAAGTGGTTTGTTTCGTTTTAGTATTCAAATTATATGAGCGTGTGTTTCCAGAGTGGTGGGAGAGTATTAGTTTGCCATGCAACATTGAATATTGAGATAGGGCTGCGATAGCTTTGGTTCTGAAGTGTTTGAAATGAATATTAGATATTTGGTCTGGAACTACTGCTTGTGAGTTTTTAAGGTTTTTGATAGTGTTGAGTACTTCCATCATTTCAAGTCGTTTAATTGTTGTCTATTGGTGGGAATTGTTGACAATTTTTTGAAGTGTGACAATAATATTGCATTGGTTGTTTGGGCTGGGTATTTTATGGGTTTGTTTACAGATAGCTTTGTGGGTTGGAACTTGGAGGGGGTTGAGTGTGCTAGGTATGGATTTGTTTTTATTGTGCAGAATATTTTTGCTGTGTTGGTCTTATGGTTCAGTGCTTGGGAGTATTGTTGCCAATTCTTTTTCATGGTTAAGTTGATTAGATAATATTTATTCTGTGTTGAGGTCCGTGATTTGGTTTAGTTAGTTCTGACTCAATTGTCTATTTTGTCCAAAGGAGTTTCTTCATTTCATTAGGGTGTCTATTAGGGTTGGGAAAGGAAAAAAACAAGCTCTTTTTTTTCCGAAAAAACGTTTTTTTTCATGAAAAAAAACCCACCACCTGAAAAAAACAAGTAAAATTTGTTTTTTCGTTTTTTTTCACATTAAAAGAAATCAATGATAAAAGGTTTGATACAAATATATATATAGAATATTTTAGCAAAATGCTCTATGTTAGACATTTTTGTGGTCCAATTTCCTACAAGTGGAGCCCCTGAGTTCTGTGTCAAAAATTTTATGAGGTTTTCCATATTTTTATTTCGTATATTCTGAATTTTGATTATTCATAATATTTTTGTTTCTATCTTCATTTAACATAGATGTTTCAATTATTTTAGGTCCGGCGTAGGCCTAATTGTTACGGCCCCTAAACGATGGGCTAAGAATTCGGGGATTTATCAGACGATTTTGCCAGATAAACACCAAATGTAGCTTTTTTTTGCATTCTAAAACCGGTGTTTTCCGGTGTTTTTCTGTGACGTAGTCATTCTTTTAAATTGTAAAACTCCATCTGTTCTTTGGACTATTTTCATATAATCAGACTGTTTTTGCGAAATGACTGTCAATTGAAATATGCATAGATGGGTCCTTTATCTAACTACGAACATTTCGATTTTTTTTAGTTTTGTGCTCAGCGATGTCCAATTTCCAAACCCATGTTTTTTTTAATTTGAAAAGTGAGAAATTGATTTTTTTTACTCATCGATCAACATCAAATTTTCAGGCTTGTATAGTCGGCAAGATGCATCTTTTTTATCTTAGATATACGTTCTTTGTATATGCAATAGGTCTTGGATTTGTTCGTGAAACAAATTGAAAAAAAAAATTTTTGAAATTTTTTTAAAATTTTTCATGAAGTAGCTATACAAAAAATTTATCTAAGTAAAAAAGATGCATGCTGCGCCCGACTATACAAGCCCTGTTGATCGATGAGTAGAAAAAAAAATGTCAGTTTTCACTTTTCAAATTTAAAAAAAATGGGTTTGGAAAAATTGGACAACGGCGCTTAAACTTAAAATTCGAAAATTTCTCTATCGTAATTATTGACGAACTGGACCATCGAATGCATATTTTAAGTTGAAGTTCACTTCACAAAAACAAAATCTGAAAGGTTGATTATTGAAAATAGTCAAAAACATGGATTTTGAGAAATATTGAAAATTCCTGAAAGAATGACTACAATCACAGAAAAACACCGGAAACAAGCGTTTTAGAGGCAGAAAAAAAAGCTACATCTTTGGTGTTATCAATAGTCAAAATCCGTCTGAAAATGCCGAATTTTATGTCCATTTTTAGGGGGGCGTAAAATTAGGCTACGCCCGAGCAAAAATATTGAATCATCCCCTTTAAGTGTTTTCGTTACTCTGTTTCAGGCTTTCAGTAACATTTTTATCATAAGTATTTAATCAGAATTTAGAAATGCCACATGCAAAAAGTGTGACTTGAATCTTTTTAAAAGGAAAATAAAAGTTGCACAGAGAAAGAATGAAATATACTTTTGTTGTGTAGACCGTTGCAAAAAACTATATTTATGCCTCATAATCTAAACTAGAAATTCTAGAAAATTTGCCAACTGGAGAGATGCTTTATGCTTAAGGCAGCCTAAGCTTAAGAGTACCTGATTACTTGCTCCTTCACTTTACATGTCATTCTCACATGATACGTCATACGACTCTGAGAGATCAGACTTATCAGTCATATAAAATTAAATGTGGCTAATCACGCTGAATGAACCCAGTGATAATGAGCTTGACAGTAGTCACAGCAGTCAGTACTCAGTAGTGACCTAGAGACTGGGGTCTGGGGAGTGGGACTAGTGATTAGTGAATCAAAAGTGATTATTCAAAAAGCCAAGATATTTAATTTAGGTCATTCACTCATCCCCTTTCATTTACAATCTGGTATAATTTTAATATCATTATTTCTTTATTATTTGCATCCCTTAAGTCACTCAGGCAAACACGCCACTCAATCAGCACAATCAGAAAATATAATATACATTTAATATTTAAAAGAAATTATAATATGATTATATGATAACAAATGTAAATACATAGTTAAAGTAGTAAGCAGAAGCCTACAAACAGCAACTCTGCAGGCTACAACCTACTGGTAAATTGTAACGAAAAGCAATTGATTCAAAAATATAAGAGAAAGAGTAGTTCTTGCTATTTGTATAAATCATCAATGGAAATTGTTTAATTATCAATAATTCTATATTTAAATGAAAATACTCAAGGAATATCATATTAGCCATCTTTATGATTTTTAAAAAACAGTTAATGAAAAAAATGAAAAAAACTGAAAAAAACGAAAAAAACATGAAAAAAACATGTTTTTTTCCTGAAAAAACACGATTTGAAAAAAATGGTTTTTTTCCCAACCCTAGTGTCTATATATATATATATATAGTTTCAAATATCGTTCTTCTTAATGCTACTGGGATTACTGGGATGAAGAATACGGTCCCTGCGAGTCCAAAATATTGCTGATCCCAGAGTGACTTCAAAGCTCTAAGTTTTACAACAAAATTACTACAATCATTTTAATAAATAAAATATTTAAAGTACAGTAGTAATTATAAAAAATTTTAATTCCTTTTCTGTGATTACAATTTAGTACCAATTTTATTTTTTAGTTCTGTACTATATTATTAAAATCAAGTTAATCAACACATTATAAATAAAGTTTTCTGAAAGATACCGTAAGTCATTTTGGTTTCCCAAAGGCTTTTAAAATAGTTAATCATATAATAAGTCGATTGGAAGTAAATTAAATCATATAGCTATTTTAATATGTATTATAATTTATAACTATGAAAATATTAATTATACTTGCTTAATAATATTTCCAAAACAAAAATATATTCTAATTTTTATAATTTTTTGTATGAATCAATTCTTATAAATAAGTACTACTGTATCTTTCACATCTCATAATTACTTCAATATAATTATTTTGTTATGAAAAACTTATTAACACTTTTTGAGAACGTAAGTCTCTAGCTGAAGATGGTAGAGACATTCAAAAAAGACCAAACTCCTGCCAGGAAAGAATCCCAGCCAGAGATCCAGTATATATATATAATATATATATATATATTAATATAATTTATAACTAAATATACTCTATATATAATATATAATATATATATATTATATATATATATATAACTATATATATTAGTGAAGACAGGACATCGATTTTGCGAACATCGCATCTCTACTAACTCACTCGCATTACGTCATCTCTTTGAAATAATGAGGTATGTTGCGGATGTTTATTCATCATTTGATTAAATGCTATAGAAATATTTTCTTAAATTAAATAACGGGAGTTTATGGGAATAATGGTAATTTTGAATTTCGATTTCAGTATATATACTATATTATATCTATTTATATATATACAAAAACTATAATAAGTATATAATATATTTATATTTTATATTATCTATATATAATATATATATACTATATATATCTATATATATAAGTATATAGTCTACGAGGCGTGTACTGAAGCACAGAAAGAAGCGGAGAGAGTGAATGACTGAGGAGCAAAGTAGAGTCTTAGAAGCTAGCAAGGAATCTGATAAGATTTGATATGAAGGAAAGCAAGAAGATTTTTGATTGAGAAAGAAGTATAAGAGGAGAGTCGAAAGTAAGAGTTAAATGTTAATAAATCATAAAGACATTAATTGGCGAAACATTGAGTAGCCCGAGAGAAAAAACATAAGTGTATAGAGTACTTGATGAGTTGGTGAGATTGTGGGAGTGCAGTTGAAGAGTAAGGGGAGAGAGAGAGAGAGATGAGAGAATCGTGGAGGGAGAAGAGGAGGATGTAATAACGGAGGAGGAATTTGAGGAGGCGTTAAGGAAAATGAGAGCGAAATACTTCTGTGAGAATCGGTAAATATTGAGCTTATGGCTGAGAGATATAGGGAGAGGGGCGAAAGCTTGATTGCTGAGATTTCTAACAAAGTTTGGGTGGAGAGATAAGAGTGCAGATAGTTGGAAGGTCATAACAGTTCCTCATTTACTAAAGGTAAGGGACAGGAAATTGTAGTAAAATTATAGAGGAATTTTCACAAATGGATACAAATGGAAGTGATATGAAAGATATTGAAAGACTAATTAGAAATAAATAGATCCAGATTCGGGTAAAGAGCAGTTTGTACATGGAGGTGTGAAGAATAACTACACATATTTATGTTTGCATTTAGAATGATAGAAAAATGACTGGGATACAATAATAGAGGCACTATTAATCGCTTCAATAGCTTGAAGAAAAAAGCCTCTTGATTCTGTACCCATAAAGACGCCTGTGGTAGTTCCGGAGAGGTTATGAAAATTTTATTGTATATCTTGTTATTAGAGTAATACGTGAATTAGCATAAGTAAAGGTAAGACAAGGATATAAAAACAGGAATGTTGAGGTACAAAATACTGGAGTAGGTCATTAGAGTGCTAGTCAGCGATAATGTTATATGGGTAAGTTGACATACAGTCATAAAGAGGTGTAACAGTAGTTAAAGCAATTTGACATATGAATTCATGCCATAATCCTATAGATTGGGGTTGGAGTATGGTGAGAGAGTTGAAACAAATGGTGCACACGTGTTTTAGCAGAAAAGTTGAGCAGAACAGGTATTGATATGCAATGTGGAGAAAACTTGATTACAATGTAGGAAGCAGATTGTCCTTTACGACTTTTGGCAAGATAGTGATTGTAAACCTTTTTTAGCACTCTTGGCGGTAGGGTGATTGTAAACCTCTTTTGGAAGCTTGAAGAGAAGGGGAGTGTGCAAAGGAATACGAGTAGAGATATGAGCAGTATGCATGGACTGTAGAGCAACTATAAATAACCATCTTGAAAAGAATAATAATATAGTGAACTAGAGGTGAAGAGATGCAATTAGAAGATGTGTTGAACCGATACCTGTGTAGTTGCGAGACATGGGATGCATGACAGAGAGATGAGGATGTATAATTCAGCACATCGGAGTATTGAATGTGTATTGAAGGACGTCAGTCACTTGAAAAACGAGAAAGAGAAAGATGGAACGCCTCGCGACAACAGATGAGGAGACACGAAAGTAACGTGAGAGGAGGTGAAAATACATGATGAATAAAAGTGACATCAGCCGACTAAGATGGTGGGGCAAGACCACCTATGCGATAAGATGAACAAGATCCAGGACGAGAAGAGGAAGCACAAGCTATGCCACTTAGAGCGAAGTGCAGTAGGAAACGGAGATGGGAGGAATACGTTGGGGAAACTGGAAGAGGTGACGAGACATCAGTAGAGGATTCAATTGAGGAAACACTATATGCTGCAATGGATCGAGCGATGGCAGAGATGGTGAACAGTAGTGATGGATAGAGCAAGATGAAGCGGAGTTGGCCCCGATCAGGCTCTAAACACTAACTGTGGAAAGAATTAAAGATGTAGATATATAATAAATCAAAGGCTCATGGTTTCAGTCAATCCTTATATATATATATATATATCTATATATATTATAATATATAATACTATATATTATTATATATTATATTATATTATATATATAATATATATATAACATATATATATTACTTTATATTCAAACTTCAAAGAGTAAACATCCGCGATAACCCGCATTCTCATCTAAATTTAAGATCACGCATCGCATCCCATCAATCTTTAAGTCGGATCGCAACAGATCCCAATTTTGAATTTAGTCCTCACTAATATATAATATATTATATATTAATATATTAATATATTATATATAATACTATATATATATATATATATTTAATATAAATATAATATATCTATATATCTATATATAATTTATATATAATATATACTATATTAAGATGATTTTAACTAAATGAAACCTAGGTACCATACAACAAAATGCGTTTCATGGTTTTGAATCATCTTATATATAAACCCCTCCCCCTTTTATCTCTAAATAAAGAAAATAGAAATTTTTATCCCAAATCTCAAAATTTTATTTGTTTCACTTTGCTGCTTGGCACAAGCCCTCATACAGTTATATTATGTCACTGAAAATATTCAACATAATTTTGAATTTGAAATCGTTATGAAAATAAAAAATTGGATCAATGGAAGCAGGTTTTGGGTCATAGATTGCTTATTTAGAGTGTAAATAAGTAAATGGCTTGATCATACAGACATGGCAGTTTTTTAGTTATGGTAGTTATTAAGGCTATAACTGCATGTATGAATGATACTTTTTTAAAACTTGTGTGTGGTTAGCGATAACATAGCTTATATTTATTTTATTTTTCCTTTGGTAGTATACAAGGAGCATACTATGTACAAGTTACTGACAAGCCCTAGGGGCTAAGGTGCTTATGTGGTTTTTGCATGAGCATGTTGGGTGGTTGTTTTTTTTTTGGGCGGGGGGGGGGGGGGGGGGGGGGGGGGGGGGGGGGGGGGGGGGGGGGGGGGGGGGGGGGGGGGGGGGGGGGGGGGGGGGGGGGGAGGGGGGGGGGGGGGGGGGGGGGGGGTGGGGGGTGTGGGGGGGGGGGGGGGGGGGGGTGTGTTTTTTTCCTGGTTTTTTGTTGGCCGTTTTTGCTGAGTGGTGGTGTGTGTTTTGTTTACTGGTCGTTTCTTCGGTGTGTTGTTGGGTGGTTGTTGGATTTTTTTATTATTCTAGTTTGAAATAGAGAATAGTCCTTGGTATGTCTGCTTCTTGCTGTCTCTCTTATTTCTTATGTTCATAAATGATTATAGATTCTAGATAAGATTGAATCATATTAGTTAATGATTGTGATCTTGACAAGACCATCATGTAACAGCAGTAAATAAATGCTATGCTATCAAATTCTTCTAAACTAAGACATTTTCACCACTTTCACCCATAATTACTCTAGTCTATATTAAAAAAAAAAATTCTTTAAATAACCAATGTCAGTTAAGTAGTACTGGTTATGTGCAGACAAGGGTTAACAAAATTTTATAAAATTGTGCAAGTAAGATACATTTAAATGCTTAAGGGTTAAAAGGTTACTGAAAGGTTATTACTAAAAAGGTTTTTCCAAAATAAAGATAAGAGGAAACGAATGTGTGTTGTTGATCCAGGGTGCCAGAGTGCAGTGATTATCGGTGGATAGGATACACAAGAGATTGAGTTTACATGTTGATTCCAAAATCTGTCATACTGTTTTTTGATTCTATCAACTCGTTTTTTAGATATCAATTTGCAGTTCGAATATAAACAGACAAAATTTTAATAGATAATTTTTTGAAGAGCTGAACAGACTTACAGACAAAAATAAGGTATGATACAATATAATAGAAAATAGAAATGATAAGATTAACTCGAAAGTCATTGTTCACAGCTGTGACATGCAGTATAGGGTTTCGAACTGTCTTCCAGATGGGCAGGGTCAGAGAGTGCAATGGTAAATGTTCAGTTTCTAAACGGGAGACGAACGAATGAACATTGCTAATTTGGACATGATAGCATCCTAGGATAGGACGTTTCAAAAATTAGGATAAAGGAAGCGGTATATAGCTATGTTAATCCCAGGTCCAAGTGAGTGATATCGATATGGATCAGGTATACCGATAGAGAGAATTGATTACAAATGTTGATTCAAATGTGATTGGCATCAGTGGATACAAATGAATATAATTGGACTAGAGGGCCAGAAGAATTAATAGTACAGATATAGGAAGTTGATTCAGAAGATGAAAGCTAGTGGAAGAAGTGCATGATTTCTGGGATTTTACTTAGGTAGGTGCAGGTCCGGAATGGGGGAGTAGGGCTTTAGTGTAAACTGAGGGTTAGGAAATTATGTCCTTATCAATGAAACATATGTAGGTTTGGATTTGTGAGAAGACTTTTATGGACAATAGTCCTTTTTTGCAGTAGACGGAGTTCAAACGTATACTTTGAGGTAGTAACGGTGTTGAGCTTTGTTCAGTACCATTTGGGGAGACTTGTTTTTAATCAAAAACTAGTAAAGTAGGCGATGGGCTAAGATCTGGATATGAATAACAGCAATGGTAACTGTATAGTGGTGAGATAAATAAACTAGTGTTGCTACAGACTCAAATAATGATGGAAAAATAAAGAAATAAGAAAGTTCTAATGGAGATTTATCAAATTTCGAGACTGCTTAGTATAACTGACTGGGATAAAGTTTAAAGACAAACTGTTATCTGCATGTTGGACACATTTTTCACAGCAAATGTTTAATGAATATCAGTCAGTAATGTTTTAAAGATAAACCCTTAGGGTTTTGCAAAAAAGAACATGTTGTGGAAGAGATGAGGAAATATCAACAAAAAGGCGTAGATGATGTTTAAAATATTCATGGGTAGTTAATTGGAGGATGATTAGAAAATTTATAGGAACAATATATGAACTTAACAGTCATAAAAAGGCAAAAGAGAGAGGCAGAAATTAATTAGCAAGGAATAGTAATAAGTATCCCATTAATTTATTTAGCTTTATAAATTTATAATAAAGATAAGGAACAACATTGAACAACTAAAAATTGTATGAAATTTATGATTAGATAAGATTTGTCAAGCATTTTCAATACTTATTTGCTTCAAGTTTCCTGAGGAAGATTAGATAATAAGTTTGGAGACTAATATTCTTGTATGCATGTAACAAATTGAATACTTACAAATTTGAATTTGAGGTAACAGATATTAAATATTACTAGACAGAATTGATCCAAGTGCAAACAAAATAAGCGGCAGCCTGATTTTTGGTATACTATGGTAGATATTGCTGAAGGAGGTAGTACCGCATTGCAAAGGCACTGTATTGATTTTAAGCTGATATTATACACATTTGGTGAGGTACAAGATGACTGACAAACAGCATATGTTATGCCTATTTACTAAGAAAGGTAGTAAGGAAGTTTTGGGAAATTTTAGGCCAGACCAGCTACCCCTCATGGCTGATAAAGGTTCTGGCAAAGTTACTGAAAGGTCAGAGAAATATTTGGAAGATAAGGTATTGTACAGACTCCCACCATGGTTTTAGAAAGGGTAGGCCATGTCAGAACAAACGCTTTTGAATTTTAATGGAATACATCAACTGATTGCATTGACAAAGGATGAGTCCAGTTGATATTATAATAAATTTATGACTTTAGCAAAGAAAGCTTTCAGATCATAGTTGGTATACACAAAGCCACACACTTAGGGTTTGCATATATATTTTATTCTCTAAAGATACATCAGTCATACTTTTATTTTTTTTTTATGCAATTCATTAAATTATTAATTTAAATGTTAAATTAATTTTATAAAAATCATGGGTAATCTATGGAGTTTTGATACAGATCTAAACATATACTATTTATTTGGAAACTAAACACAGATGTCAAAAAATAATTAGTGATCGGGACGATAATATAATCCCAAAAATCGGCATATTTTTTTTCAATCATCATTGTCAATTTTCTGAAAGACCAGTTTCAAATTTAATTGATATCAAAAAATATTAAGAATTTTGAATATAATTAACTAATATATATATATGAAGTTATATCTTATATAATAATATATCATATATATATATATATTTTATATAATATATATATAATTATAATAATATATATATATATATATATAGTACGTATATATATATATATATATATATCCTCATTTTGCTTATGGTATGTATGACATTCCAATGCCCAATGGTTCGCCTTTTCTGTTCTGCATTCGTATCAACACTCATATCTCCAGACCAACATTTAGAACACACTTTTATCCAACATATTATATATATGCATATTAATATCCACACCCCCCTCTTCTAGACATCCTACAGACATCCCTATATCCCTTATATCCCTATGTTGTGGTGAAAAAAAAAAATTCCACACTTCGCTTCTGCGTGTCATAGAAGGCGACTAAGGGAAGGTGGTAGTTTGGTTGGCTGCACACTACATTATTTTTGCCAGGAATGCTAATGATGCTCGGAGAGGAGTTGTGATCCTGTAAATGGCTTCTAATCTTTTGGCGAAATGTATGAATCGGTATTGGTACATGAAATGGCAGAAGGAATAAATGTTGAGGAGAGAGGGTGATGGATGTATTTAGAATGGTTAATTTGATTTGCTCATGTAATGAAACAAAGTGAAGAATATGAGCAAAAATGAGTGGGTGGTTAGTGAATGTGTTTGTTTGTGTGTGTAAGGAATGAAAGGGGGATAGAAGGATTTGCCATTCTGATGAGTGAACTTGTGTAGATGAGCTATGGTAGATTTTGTGTGTGTGCATACTAGAAGTCTAAAGTTAAATTTAAGTTTGAAAGGTCTAAAATTTGTGTGGGTTGTGAAATAATAGATACATCTGAGGTTAATGTTGATAGAGAGTGGATTTTCCTGGGATATATCTGAATGAATTTTTTTGGATGGGTGAGTAGAATTCTTCTTTGCCACATATCCTGCCTACCCAAGATCGTTTTTTTTTAGCAGTGTCACCACCATTCACAGGGCTGAGCCCTATTCCAAGGAGGGGGTATAGTACGATCAAAAGTTCACCCTCAAGCGAAATATCACTATGAATATACGACGCAGCTTTTAAGTGAGGAGATTAAATTCAGTAGAAAACAGAGATGACAAGAATTTCCACAGAACAGAAGTGGTGGGAAAGAAGGATGCACCACAAAACTCTAGCGCAGATACAGCACCCCTTTGCTACCGAGGGGATGGTAATGGTGTGGTATCGCGAGTGAAAGTTCCGTCGAGCACCTGCCGCTGCAGACCTATAGAAATGAGATAAACATCAACATACACAGCAAAGATAGAGTCGAGATGAACTGAAAGAACTAGTTTATACGCTTTTGGAATCTCGATCCTCGTCAAAGCCAGATGAACGCAGAAACCCCCCCCAGATATAAGAGCAGTACTACAGGCGGATGAAACCCTTGTATGGCTGGAGTAACTGAGAAATAGGAAAAAAGTTCTGCAGTCTAACAGAACTTCCAGTTTCTTTGAGGCCTCGCCTAGCAACCTGTTGTTGAGAGAGGTTTCCTAGAGACATTTATTTGTTTATGTTAAGCCAAGAATGTTTATATTGTCAAAGGTAAGACGAGAGATACGTCGAAAGAGATAGGAACGTTAGAGAGGTTGTTTGGAGAAGAGATTGTAGAAGTTGCGCTTTTTAAAGACTTTGAATTTCACAAGATTGAGACCACCCATCCGGAATTCTTTCAGATAGCGAGAATGAATGACGAAAGATTAAGCACGCAGAGGAATTCTAGAAGTGAGAAAGAGGGAGCAAATTGATACGATTGATAGAACTGAATGGTCGTCTCAGCATTGAGTAGATGGAGTTTTAGAGTGCCATTGAGATCATTAATGAATTAAGTAGGAATAAAGTAAGGAGATAAGCAAGAACACCTGGGGAAACACACACTATTGAACAGAAATAGAAGAGTCGCAATCATACCAACATCGGATATTGGAGCGATTTTAAAAGAAAGATAGACTATCAGAAACAAAAGAAGAGAAACGCCACAGGAGGAGAGCTTGAAGCAGTGAACATGTCATACTCGGGGTCAAGGCTTTGGTATGTCAAGGGCACCCACAATCCTCGTAGTTTAGATGAAAACCATATCGGTTATAACGGAAAACTATATACCAGTAGACCATAGAGCGCGAAGTCATACTGGCGATCAAATGAGTTTCCAGATGATCTAGAGTTAGAGTTGAGAAGGGTTTCAAAGATATTAGAGTAGAATACAGTGAAGTATAGGGCGATAGTTAGAAGAAGGATCAGAGCGCCTTCCCTTTTTCGGAATAGTTTGGACATGTTCGAGCTTCCAAACTGAGGAAAGTGTAGAGTATTGTGAGAAGAGTATAGTTGATGACGGGGCAACGGATACCACGGAAGCAACTTCTCAAGCTCGGGGAAGGAAATGGCCATTCTGGCCGCACTCGCCTTCCTAACGTTCATAGATTTTCAGGCCATGCACCAGATCATATGTATTACGGAAGGCATGACCCTGAGAGGAGAGATTTAGTAGGAAGAGGAATGTCCAGAATCAATCGCGGTTGAGTTAAGAGGAAAATAGAAGGCCGAAGAGCTGGCTTTCAATTTTAGAATTGAGGCGAGCAGGAGTATCAGATCGATAGAAGAGGAAAGTCAGGATATAACGAAGTTGCCTACGATGTTATTGCAATAGAAAGCCACAGAAAATTGTGTCAGCAGGAGAACCAAGGAGGTTGGAGCACTTTCATTCATAAAAGTCCGTTTGCTCGTCGAAGGTTTCCCTGCAATGATTTCTAGCTGAATAAAATTAGCAAGAGATGGATAGGAGAACGAGAATTTTCCCACCCTGATGCGCCTGTCATCTAGCATAGAAGGCTAGATAACAGCATCAATCAAACCATAGGATTATGAAGAGAGAAGATTATAGTTGAAGGAATGAGCCTGGCCTCATCCATTCAACGCTTATAGCTCCCTCCTTATCTTTTAAATCTTATAACATCTCATGCATAATTCGTATCTGAGTACCAATTTAGCTATCATCTGACACTTGGAAACCTTACATTTAAGTCCTGGTCTAAATATTTTATACATTTATGAGGAACAGCCACTTGACCTAGAATAAATAGTCATGGACACAAAACATCGCCTCTTCCTCATTTTCATTAATAAATTACTTTTTCATTTTTCATTAATTATTATTATTACTATATTATTATAAGAGACTAGGAATCAAAAATTTTATCACTTAAATAATGTTCAGGGGGTGTCAACCACTGAACGCTCGGTCTACACCAGCCTTGTATTATAGTATATATTATATATATACTATATATATAATATATATTAATAATATTTATATATATATGGTAATTGTTACTCAGAGGGTTGTCACCCATTTTTAATGAAATCACAGGATATACTTAAAAAATAAAATAAAGAATAGTGAAACGAAAATCGTCGCTCTCCTTAGGCAAAAAAGTTACAGCTTCTCAAAGTTGTAAAAAACCCATAGGAATTGTTATTAAAAAAACAAAATATTTTTTTTTTGAAAATCACAGGATATACTCTAAAAATAATAATGAAAAAGTGAAAAATATGCAGTCTCTTTAGGAAAAAAAGTTTACAGACCCTTTGAAAGTTAAAAATTTTCCCAGACTCTCCTTATAATAAAAATAGTGGGCTCGTGCTGTTTTAGGCCATCACTAAGTTCGTTTATGATAATGATTGGTTTAATTCTAACAATAGATTTCTCTGTGTATACCCTGAACAAAACTTATCATAACTGACTTAGGGCCTGAAATGAGACCTAAATTGGATCGATCAATATTGATAAGTCTATGGGATTTTTAACAACTTGAGAGGCTGTAACTTTTTTTCCAAACGAGAGCGACGATTTTCGTTTTCAACTATTCTTTATTATTATTTTTTAGAGTATATACTTGTGATTTTCATAAAATCGGGGGTGACAACCCCTTGAGTAACAATTACTACTATATACGTATAATATATATATATATACTTTATTTATATTATATATTATATATATATATATATCTATATTATATATAATATAATATATTATATATATATATATTAGAGATGCACCGAGATAATTGTTTGGCGATGCCGGAGAATTAAAATTTAATTTCCGGCGGAGGCCGGAGTCTCCGCGGAGAATAAAATTTCCATTTATACTTACTTATATATAGATATATGTAATAATTATTATATTATATATTATATATATAGTTATATATATATAATCTATATATATATATATCTATGATATATATATCTCTATATATTATATTTATATAATATATATATTATATATAATATATATATATTATGAAAGGATTTTTTAGCTTGATAATCATGCACCTTCCTCGTTCGGATCCTAAGTAGTAACTACCTAGAGAAGTTACACTCCTTGAAGAGGGGTAAACCCGTGAGGTGTGAACTTTAATGAAATAAAAAAAAAAAGTTATTTAATTTATTAAAATTCTCAACCTGCTCAAAAGAAACAGCCGTCGCAGAACCCAAGGAAGCTGCAGCTAAATTGGGAAGCGGAGAGGGAGAAGCGCGAGCCAATAGGAAGGCTGGATTAACATCACTCTTTTCTTGAGATGAAACTTTGCTCAATGAGGGTAGCTTGGTTTTAGTGTTGCCAATTTTGAGGCTCTTTGTTGAAAACTATTGCATTTCTTTATTGTAAATTAAAGTGAAAAAATATTTAAGCGCAAACATGATTCCCTGCCAGTTCAGCCTTATTCGCAATACCTGCACAGGGTGCTGCGATTACCAAATCTGCGCTTTTGAAATCAGGATTTTGTGCCAGTGTCCAATGCTGGTCATTCAAAATTTTAGTTTGAACCACTCCATGGTTCTTGAAAACAGACAGACAGGGTGAGCAGAGTAATTGTGAGTTTCCGCATGATGATGATGTGACTTTATATTCTTGTAGATACCTACAGTTAATGCTTGCAAAATATTTAGCAAAACGTGAAGGAATAGCGGTGAAAACTCTGCAAGGTTGCTTTTAAATTCTGTTTACTAAGAAACGTTTTGTACCATTAACAGAGAAAAACTTAGTACTTGGAACAGATCAATCCACAATTAATCAGCTCCTTTGATATATTGATCAAATATAATAAAATTTATGCTCAAAGAAGAAGTAAACTTTTTATAAAACTAAAGAAAATATTACACATTAAGTTCAGATTCTGATGAACAAAATGATGATCAACATGATCAATTCTCATACGGATTCCATGAAGGAATCTGAAATGAACGACAGATATTGAAAGGAACAAAATTCATTTCTGGAAGTATTTGATGACATGCTACATAGAAAATCGTTCAGAAGAAAATGAAGAAATTAGAAAAATCCACAAAATTGACTGATAAAGGAGGGCGTTGTGGAAATCCAAAGAAGAAGCAGCGTGAAGGAAAACAACATGAATTAGAAAATACTAATCATTAAAACTACTGTGATAAATATTTTGCAGCACTAATGGAACGAAAATCGGATGTTGATCCACTGTTATGGTGGAAAGAAAGAAAAGCTCTTATTCTGATTGCATCTTACCTGAATTAGCTAAGAAATATCTCTCTGCTCCACCTTCAAGCGTATTTAGCGAGAGAATGCCAAGCAGGAAATATTTATACAAGTAAAAGGAATCGTCTTTCTCCAACATTAGCTGATCAGCTCCTGTTTCTTCATCATACCTTAAGAAGCATTTGAATTTAAATATTCAGAGAATGGTTACTGAGAATAGCAATGCATAAGCTATGTTAACTTTCCTTTCACTGATTTTGTGTTTAACAATATAATTTAATTATCTCAAAAAATTCTATTGCGATACTCTATACAGTATCGATAACAGCTGGTATATGCACTTTATAATATATTATATATATATATTATTATATATATATATATATATATATATATATATATATATATATATATATATTTATATATCCTATATATAATATATATATAATATATCCTATATATTTCAAATGTTAGTTTGTTTACACTTAAAATTTTTTTACTAATTTAAAGATTAAAGGAATTATTATAATTTTTCTTAGTTTTCGTCAGATATATAATACGTTTAAAAAGTTCTTTTACCATTCATTTACCTTATTTCTGTATTGGCATTTTTTAGCTTGAAGTAGATTTAAAATCAAAAGTGTAATTTTTTGTTGAAGGGTAAGTTCATTTTTGGATATCAAATCTTTTAAGTTGTTTTTCAAATACATGTTATCAATTTAGCTACATGGGTCATAATGACCTATTCATATTATTATATATTGTTATTGTAATATTATTAATTTGTTTGACTTAATATTATCACAACAAAAAGATATTAAAATAATTTTTTTACAACTTTTTGGTAATGAACCAGTTTTCTAATAAGATTATTTATTAATGTCTCATTATTATTTCAATGAAATTATATTTTTTATTTTCAAAACTACCTGTTTTGAAATATAGTTCCGGCGAGAGAGGAGACAGTGGTCTTCACGGCCCGGAGCGAGATCTTTAAAAAGGCGCAACTCCGGCTCAGCCGGAACCAGGAGCTCCGGTGCAATCCCTAAACTATATATTATATATACTATATATATATATATATATATTTATAATATATATATACATATTTATGTATATATATTATATATATATATAATTATATGAGAAAAAATTTTAAAATACTTTTTCATTTAATATAATCGTCATTGGCAAAATTTATCATAATCGTCAATCGGCAAAATTTTCAAATATCCCATCACTAAAAAATAATTTAAAAATAATAATTAAGATAAACTTTTTTAATAATAACAAAAAAAAAAATAAAATAAAATTTTAAAGGCAATCTCTCATCGTCCATTGGACAAAGCGACTTCAGCAATATTTGAATCAAGCTTTAATATTTTTTTCCTTGATCCTTACATAGAAGAAGCAAGCTAATTTCAATAGCCTAGTATGCTTTCAATGCTGTTTTTGTGGCTTTTATAAGTATTTTAAGTAAACTTTTTATGCATTTAATGTAAAATGGTTTACCCCAATTATTTGAATGTATTTTTAAATTATTTTTCCAATTTGTTATAATTTAATTGTAAATGATCAATACTGATTAGACTAACATTACCGAAATCAGTATTACCGGATTCTACCCACCTTAATACGGCCATAATATATATATATATATAATATATATTATTATATATATATTATATAATATATATATTAATTTTATAACTATATATATATATATATATATACTTATATGCCAATGTATTACAAAAGTGTTAAGGGCATTTACAATTGTTTACTATACCAGTTTTGCTATTCTTTCTATAAAAAGTTTTTTGTTAACATTTTTCATACCTTTAAAAATTGCTAAATAATAATAAAATGATACTGTAAATGACAATATACAATGTTAAATTAAATGCCAGCGTTAGGTCCTAATTGAATGATTCAATGTTTAAATTCAAATAGAGTAAGATTAGGAGACAAATGGTAAGCATGCATGATGATGCAATTGCTTGAGAATATGAAACAAATAACTTAGCAAGGTAAGTTAATAATAGAATGCGCGCGTGGAGGAGCCATCTGTTTCATTTTGGATGTCCACCGAGACAACCGATAGCCAATCTGGCCGATTGAGTTTCAAAAATCCAATTTCATTTGAATGTCAATTTCAACCTTAACACTACTACATTATCTTAAATAATTAATCCTAGAAAAGTAAATACAGATTCATAGGTCCAAAAATATTTATATAAACTAGCTTCACTTAAACCCCTTCTCTCACTCCCACCAGAAACAACTGTTTCTTTCAAACTCTAATTCAAAAGATTTTGATTTGCTAAACTTGAATAATACCAATTTCTCATAAACAATGGTGAAAACAGTTATATAAAAAAAAAAATAGGACACTATAAATAGTTTTTCTTTAGTGAAATATTACATAAAAAGAAAAAAATACTAACATTACTTAAGGAATAATACTTCTTAAGATTTAATAAGAGTGTAAAATGACTATTAACAGATCACATACGAGAAGGTTAAAAATATAAACTTGGCAACTGTATTTTCAAATATTTTAAGAAAATCGATTTTAAGGGATAACTAAGGAAGTGTTAAAAATAAATTTACAGTAATATTTGAATGTATTACATGAAAATAAAGGTGTCAGGCCGGACATACATTGGATTATTATTATTATTTTTATTATTATTATTATTATTATTATTATTATTATTATTATTATTATTCATTATTATTATTATTATTATTATTATTATTATTATTATTATTATTATTATTATTATTATTATTATTATTATTATTATTATTATTATTATTATTATTATTATTTTCTCCTTAAGTATAGAGATTTATGCCAATGATATTTTAAGTCGGTGTCTGCTATTTTGTAGAACAGTTTTAGGCAAAAAGTACTTGCAGGTCAATAAAGAGAAATTTTATGAAGATAACAAATATTGTCGAGCGAACTTAAAATACTGAAGCAGCACGAAATTGTACAAAATCTTTTAGATTATAGTCGGGAGAGGTCTCCTTTTCAGTTGAACGAGCTTACCACTAATAGGAGAAGGAAAATTTAAGACTTAACGAAAAGCTTTTTGATAAGGTTCCCCCACATAAGGCTGAAAAGAAAACAGTGTGTACAACTTGGTATGGGGATGGTCATATGTTGGATTAAAAGAGTGGTTGTGGAATAGAAAATAGCCAATAGCTAACGTTTCAGAAGCTCCGAATGCAAGCCGGAGCCGGGCCACACAGGGTGCATCATGCATGCGTTTCCAGAGCCGTTGAGCACTTCTAGCGTCGTAAACGTCACAAGTCAGGCGCGCACAGTTGTAAATCATCGATTTCAGAATTAATAAGGGGGCTGAGGAAGGATACTCTTGTTACAACAAATTTCTTTACAAAACTGGTGTCGGAAATGGCTTGCCATAAGTTTTTATATTCTGTAGTTTACTTTTTATATTAGGATCTAATATTCGTATTATTTCAAAAATAGATACATATAAGTTTAAGAAGTATGTTTACAATTGTTCATCTTATCCGACGGTGCAGCTCAAGCCGTTTCCAGTACTCCAAATGTTCCTGTTCTGATTGTTAATGTATTTTTTCCATTCTGAAGGTTTTCAAGTGATTTTGCAGCACGGCTGCACTCGGCTTCGTGGAAACCAGTAAAATAGATACATATAAGCTGCGTTTCCAGAAGCCCGAGTGCAGCCGTGTGCAAAATCGACTCGAAACGCTTCGAATTGAAAAAAATTACATTAACAATCAGAGAACAGGAAATTTGAGTACCTGGAATCGGCCGAGCGCGCCCGTCGGATCAGCTGACAATTGTAAACAATATCTTATACTTATATGTTTCTATTTTATGAAATAATACGATATATTAGTATCTTAATATGAAAGATTAACTAAAATATTAAAAAAACTTTTGGCAAGCCATTCCCGTCACATGTTTTGTAAAGAAATTTGTTTGTAACAAGTATCCTTCTCAGCCCGCCGTTTACTAATTCGAATCGAGAATTTAACAACGGCGCCTGACTGTGACGTTTTACATGACGTAGAAGTGAGCAAACGGGCGCTGAAACGATGCATGTGCGCCTGTGTCCGCCCGGTGCCGGTCGGGCTTCGTAAAATAGATACATATAAGTATAAGATATTGTTTACAATTGTCCTGCATAGTGGCGCGCTCGGCGTTTCCAGGTACTCAAATTTCCTGTTCTCTATTTGTTAATAACATTCTTTTTTTTTTATTCGAAACGTTTCGAGTCGATTTTGCAGAGGATGCACTTGGGTTTATCTGAAACGCAAGCTAATAAGCGTTTTCGATTTTCACTTGTGCTTACGGCTCATAATAATGCTAATCCAGTTTTAGCTACCCACAGTTTTAGCAGAATTTCGGGCATAATCGATCGTTTGTTTACATATATTTTGATTAGCTGTTGTGATGGAGCAGGTGTTTTGGAATAACAGAATATAAAAAAATAACAAATGGTTTTTTATTACAAATAATTGATTAACTATTGTGATGAAGTTTATCGATTTCGAAGAAATTAGATTTGTAAAGCTATTTCATGAATGAAACATTCATTCAAATAACGACTCTAAACTACGCCGCCATCATTTCATGTCTATTGTTTACATTTGTTCATATAACACACTAACACTTTTCCTAAGTAAAATTCGTAAGCACTGGAAGAGCAACACCTTGACAAATAATTAACGAAATTCCTTATTTAATAACTAAAATTTTTCACTTTTCGAGATGCGATGCAATTTTTGAAAAAGTTGAAATATTGATATAAATTTTTTCTAACTTATCCTCGATCAATCATCAAATTTTTCTTACCTTTAGTAAAAGTATTCTTTTTAATTGATAATTTTTTGTATACTCCAAAGAAAATTTTTACAAAAATTTCCAA
>JABUQX010040905.1:7500-12537 GCA_015478945.1 Trachelipus rathkii | reverse complement strand
TATAGTATATAATATTAAAAATATAATTATATATAATTATAGTAAAATATAGTATAGATATTATATATTAGATATTATATATATATAATATATATGCTATATATATATATAGTTATATATATTATATATATAATATATATTAATATATATATATTATTTATATAGTATAAATATTATATATTAGATATAATATATATATATTATATATATATTATATTTATATAATAACTATTATAGATTTGATGTATGATATAATAATTATGATATATTTATATATATATATACTATCTATGATATATTATATATCATTTATATTATAGATTAATATATATATATATATGTTAGAATATATAAATATATAATATTATATTTATATTATATATATATATATATTTTATATTTTATATTATAGATTTATAATATATATATATAAAAGATTAAATATAAGTATATTATTTATATATGTATAGATATATACTTATATATATATTATTATATATATATATAATATATTATATATATAAGATATGATATAGATCTATTATATATATATATATTATATTATAATTATATATTATATATAATTATATATTGTATATTCACATAAATATATAGATATATATATATATAAATTATTATTATATATATGAATATATACTTATATATATATATATATATATAGTATAATTATATTATATGATATACATTTAAATATATATATATACATAAAGTTATATATATATATTATTTATACTAGTAGATATATATATATATTATATATATCTATATATTATTATATATATATAAATAATTATTAATAATATAGATATATATATACGTATAATTTATATATTAATATATAAATTATATATATATATACTATAGTATATATAATATAATATTATTTATATTATATTATATATATATATATTTATTATATATGAATACTATATATATATATATATTATATATATTATAGATAATATATGTATATATTATTGATCTATATATATATTAGATATAATAAATTATATATATATAATTATAGTATATATAGTATAATAATATATATATATATATACCATTTATATATATATATATATATATAATAAATATATAATATATATAGCTATATAATATTTATTATAGTATATATAATATATAAAGTACTAATATATATTATAGCTATATTATATATATATATAGTATATATAATATATATTATATTTAGAAAAATATCATATATATATATTATAATTATTATATATATATATATTATAAAATATATAATATATCTTATATAATTTTAATATATTAAATATAATCGTATATATATATATATATATATTATTATTTTATATTATAATAATTATATATATAATATATATATATATAGTATATATATTATATATATATATTACCGTATTATATAATTATATATACTATATTAGTTTTAGTATTATTTATATCTGATATAATATAATTATATATATAATATATAGATTAATACCGTATATATAGATAATATATATCTATATACTTATATATTAATATATTATTATATCTATATTTAATTATTTATTAGTAGTTATTATAAAATATATATATATATATATATTATATTATTATATATATATTATATCATATTTATATATATTTATATAATAATATATATAAGCTATATATATAAAAATAAGAAAGAAAAATAACATAAAAAAATAAAGAAAACAACAGGAAACAAGAAGAATCCAAAAAAAGCAAAAGAAGAAAAAATAAAAGAAAAGGGTATTAAAAATTAGTTTTTATTTAACTAGATTTTATATTGTGAAAATTGATAAACAAGATTAAGAAAAGGTAAACTTGTCTTTCTTTTTCCTTTTCCTTGCCTTTACTTCCTTAATAAAATAAAATTTCTTTGAATATAAAGTTGCCTTATTATTGCAGAGGGTTCTGAAAACTCGATGGGAAGATAAATTTCTAAAATTATAGATTAAACTTAGTTATAATAGAACTATACTATGATATTATTATTATCTATTATTGATAGTTTATATTTATATATATATTATAATATATATTATATATATATATATATATGTATATATATATTATATTATATATATTATTATATATATATATATTATAGCATATATATATATATTAGTATGTTATTAATATATAATATTAATAGATATATATATATATATATATATTATTTAATATATATATAATATATATGTATATTATATATAAATTATAATATATTATATTATAGATTATTATTAGTTATTATTATCATTATATTTATATATATATAAATCTGTCAAAATCTAACGCCATGGTTTCATGATGTTCTAAGGTTAGAGAAGGACCAGGAACGTGGGTTTCCTTTATATGGCAATAAAAGTAGACATCAGGACACATGCGTGTAATAGTGTAATAGATGGTTCTAGTCATCGCTGAATTAATTAATGACAAACCACGTAATTCAGCTCAGCGACTGGAGAATGTATATGGCGGAGTGCCATGTGGTAGAAGTCCATTCAAGGGAATTAACAACTGGCAACTATGAAATGGATTGGCGCGTCAAATAACGCGTGGTGAGTGCGTACGCTTACCAATTCCGTGCGAGGGTCGGTACCGTGAACTCGTCGAGTTTGGTGTGTAGGTGTGTAGCTCACACAGTCAATACACGGGTCGTGCAGCGGTACTACGATACTTAGGAGCAGGAAAGGCGGCGGGGTCAGAGCAGGTCGAGAGCCGACCGATGGCGTTGAGATCCGTTTTATGTGTAAGCGACCGAAATGACCCGCCATTTACAACAGCAGGAAATTTCTCAATGAACAGTGAGGAGGTATATGTGGCCCGCTGTGGATATAATCAATACGTCACCCTCGCGGAACATATGTGCGGCTATGGAGCGGCCATATAATACGACAACCATAGGGAGCATCGGCTGGCAAGACTAGCATTTGCCCGGGAATACCTACGTTGGCGAATGTGCTGTTTACGGATGAGTCCAGAGTCAGTCTCTGCACCTCCTCAGCGATCCAAAGTTTATCGACGACACGCAATGTAATATGAGGGAGGTATTGGTCATTTGGAGGGGATCTCTCATGATTTTCATGGGAAGGTATACTTTAACGGTCTTTACCAGATTGCAGGTTCCCTAAAGCACGCACGGTACATTGAAGATATCTTGACTCGGCTATGTTTGTCGCATATGCACCCTACATCGGTGACGGAATTGTTTAACTGCATGACAAAGACCACACAAGGCCAGATTTGTCACCGAATACCTAACGACGGCTAAAATTAGAATCAGTGGATTGACCAGCATATCAGTTCGACTAAACCAATTAACGTTTTGTAGGCAGTTGTTTGAAACGGTGGGCGACAGCTGGCAAACGCACCGCCGGGAACCTCAGGAGCTCGGAGGCGGTGCTTGGCGTGGTATGTTGGATCAGATTTCAGTGGAGAACATTTGTGTACTGCATTGAGAGCCATGCCACGACGGTTTGCCAGCCGTCATTCGTACAAGAAGGTGACTAGCGTTATGCAGTAACACCAGCCACACCGAACCCTTCACTCGCCGATAACGTCCCACGCTGAGACGCATCGTCACATACATTTCGCGAGTAGCATACACAGAGAGATCTCCTAGGGGCCCTCGACAATCTTACTGTTATAATGTGTCCCGATTCTATGGTTACTGCATAAGCAAAGTTAAAGCCTTTAGTCCTTTCTGTCATACCTGTTTAACACAATGAGCCTAGTGGTGCGTTAATTTTGACGATAGTGTTATATATTATATATATACTTATATATTATAATAGTATATATATACTATATAATTATATATATATATATATATATAGATATTTAATGTGTAGAATCAAGCAGTCAAAAGCTAAGTTTAGTTACTGTATCAAGATGAGGGAGCCTTAGTTAATATAACTGCATAATTATCAAGTTCTTAATAAATTTATGTTATATAATTATATTATATTATATATATTATATAATATAAGTAATATTATAGTATATTATTATACTATTATATTATATATATATATATACAAGCTTAACCAACTCCGGGACTATCATCCATTTTCATAAGACCAAGGCATCTTGGTTTACCAGCATTTATTCTTTCATTTACATGTTTCTTTACAGCAAAAAAACTCCCTAACAGCCTACCAGGTTTATTCCTCATTTTATCAATTCTTCTCTCACCTAACATGCCTCTAAGATTATCAATCTTAACAGATTGTACCTTAATCTATATTACTGCTACCACTCATAGTGTTTATACTCTGACATTAAGCACCTGTAACAACATACGCTCTTGCAAATCCTATCGCACTCAAGGCTTAGTCATTTTACATCCACCAAAGATTCAATTGACCAGCAACTCTAACCATTCCAACTTCCTACCACACTCGTGCATCATCCGTTCCCTTTTCATGCAACATATAGCCTAACTATTTAAACACGGAGATTTGTTTCAATTGTTCACCATCCGACATGATATCACACTGCAGACTCTCTTTACTCCCTACCATCATCTTACTCTTATTTGCATTTACTTTTAAACCCTTCTTTTTTACACACCCTGCCATACCCCTCGACCAATCCTTTCGAGCTTTCTTCACATTCACCGCACAAAACCAAATCATCACTGACCAATAACCAGGAAACCCCTCATCTTCTTTACATTCTCCTCCTTCGCCCTCTTTACCCACGCCTACCTCTATTCTTTTATCACCATATCCATATACAAGCTAAATAGCCAAGGAGACATAACACATCCCTACCTCACTCCACAATTGATATAATCATTCACTTTCCACTCCATTTGTTCTCACACACGCTTCACTATTGGTACATATTTTTCAATATATTCAGAGGCCTGCCAAGAACACCATAATCACCAACACATACCACAGAGCTTATATGTTAATGCTGTCATACGCCTGCTGCAAGTCCATAAATCTTAAGTACAATTTACTCATCTTCTATCTCATTTTCTCAGTC
>JABUQX010040904.1:60000-77062 GCA_015478945.1 Trachelipus rathkii | reverse complement strand
ATTTTTCCGTAAAAAGGCGGAAAAATCCGCCTTTTTTGGCCTCTAACCGCGGAACGACGACTGCTGAGCTTCGACACCTCTCCGTGAATTTTTCTCTCGATTTCAGGTTTTCGACTAAGGTCACGGAAAACTGCTAGAGGGGTAAGCAGAATTCCACTTCCTCGCGATCCACCGTCGTCGTGAGTCTATATGCCAGGAGAGGGTGACGAGACAACAGACAGTCACGCACCAAGCTAGAAGCCCAAACCCGGACACCACGCGCTGGGAGAGAGAAGGGAACCCAACCTCGCTCTCTCCCCGTTCTTGACTGGACTTGGAAGTACCCTCTTGGCAGCAACTAAAGAAGAGGGAGAGACAGCAAAGCTTTTCAGCAGAAGCGGACCCCCAGTTCCATATCCAAACACGAGCAGAGTTATTGCCAGTTCGGTAGAGGGGAGTGGAAGACCGCTTTTTTGTCTCCGTTCGAACTGCTGAAGAGCGCTGCTGACTGACACCCTTCCCGTAGTAAACTGCCTCGAGTATAAACCAACCCCTACTACCGATCTACTGAACGCAGAGAGGTAGTAGAAGTAGAGGAGCAGGGGGGGCTACTATACTATGATATAGTCAGCATATCCATTTATCCCTAAATCGCGACCTTTACTACTATAAAATATGATATAATATAATATAAGTATTAACAGAGGTTTTCTTCATCTTGTCGGACATACATTTTCGCGGCCTACGGTGCGCTGACGTGTAACTGGGTCTGATTGTCTCTTCTTCGTGTTGCCTGAGATACTCGAAACAAATTGTTCACGATACAGTGCGAGGATTTATACTCGACTTTTTTCAAATTCAGCTGCGCTATCTTACAGATACCTCGCGGACATTCGTTAGGTTGCTGGAGTTATAATAGTTTATCTAGGGGCGAAATTTATCCACTCAAGCCAATCCCACGGGCTCTGTTTTTGTTCACAGATACTTGCCTAATCCCCTGCTCCAGTTATCTTTTATACACTGAGGTATCTCACAATTGCAATACTGATCATGTTCAAGTTAATTTTTCAATCTATAGATAATTTAATTTATTTATGTATCGAGAAGCACATTTCCTCCGTCTATTTGCCTGTTTAACTCTGTCAGTCGAATAGCTTGTTCCTTTGTCTGTTTGCTATTCAGGCCGGCTTTCCGTAAATCTCTCGAGATTGCTTATTCTGTATCAGCCTAGCTTATCTGGATCTATCGACTGCTATTTGTTTCTTATTTTCTGACAGATAAATCTGATACTTTGACAGTGAAAGTTGTGGAAATTATCTTTCAGCCTTTCAGATAAGATCCATCCTTTTGTCGGCAACACTACGTCTTTCTTTCTCTCACCTCGCTGTCTGTTCCGTCTGTCCGTGGCTGTCCGTCCTGTCACGCTCCTGTCCGTCTGTCCGTCTTGTTTGTATGCCTTTCGTCTGTTCGTCTGTTCGTCTGACAGCTTTTAAATTACCTGTCACTATCTGCAAATCAGAATTTCGGTTTGTTCGTTTGTAATCCATTCTGTCGGTTGACTGTCTATCAACTTCTTCAGATTGTATAGGCGATATACTGGCAAAACATACTCTGATTTTGGGTGCCCGAAGTCTATTGGCGAGGCTAATTCACATGAATCTTGAGTGCGTCTTGGAATTTATATGGCTTAGTACTTTGTACTATTGCCTAGCCACTCACATTTTTAAGATATAACAAACTTTAGTGATAATACATAGTTATAAAACCTAGTAGCCGCTACGCGTGGTCAACCGTAGAGCGACGCGGAGTCGCATGGCAAATTGGAGGTTCGAATCCTAGTTCTGGACCTAGATAGAAATTACCTAAAGAAGTTCCCCATCTTGAATAGGGGCTATGCCCGTGAGGTGTGAACTTTTATAAAAAAAAATCATATACGTAATACTATTGTTAAGTTTAAATTCCATGGATTGAATAACAACAAACTAAACCACCGGAATATCTATTAGTATTAAAGCTGATTTTATACATGGAGATTTGAATGCCCACGTGAAATCAAATGATGGGCGTTAGGGTTTTTGCTAGCAAGCTCCCATATCTAAGTATAACACTTTAGTGATATAATGACCTAACAACTAAATCATTAGGTTTCAAGATGCATGGATGCTAACGATAAAGAACACAACTAATATAATCTAAATTTTAACGTCCATCGTGGTGGATTTTCCTGAAAGAAAATTGGACGGCAGACGTTACAATAGCGAGGAAGATACAATACCCGGGAACAATCATTAGTATAACTGTGATTTTAAGTGCACAAAATGGAAGTTTAGAACCAGGGTTGGGAGTCCGGGGTCGGATGTCGGGGGAGTCGGTAGTCTTTGAAGAGAGTGGAGTCGGAGCGAGTCGGAGTTTGAGAGTCGGTAAATGTTTCGAAGCGAGGCTAGAGAAGTTCCGAGAGTCGGATCGGATAAATGTTTCCAAGAGTCGTAATTTTCAAACAGAGTGGAGCCGGAGTCGGGAGTCGGAGTCGGCAAAATTTTCAAAAGGTTGAAGAGATTGGAGTCGGAGTCGGTAATTTTGAAGAAGGTAGGAGTCCCGGAGTCTGGAGTCGGAGTCAGGATCAAATTTAACCGACTCCACAACCAGTTAGAACTGCACATTTTGTGTAAAAATGCACGTTAAAAAAACACATTAAAAAGTGAGCTTCAATAGGGAAAAACTAATTTCATAATTTGGATACACAAAAGCCGCCGCCAAATATAGTTAAACATCAGTTATAAAACCTTAGGCACCAAAAAAAAATTTTTTTTATTGGCCTGTGTATAATTAATTTAATTATTAGTCAGTCAGTCTGTCAATATGACCCCCTGTTCTTTGGCCAGTTTGAGCTATTCTTATCTAATTTAAATAGGCATGGAAGTCTGTCTGTGTGACAGTAGAACTTGGCTCAGCTTTTGCGCTGTTCTGTTTTTAGTTTGTCTATGTTTATGTCTGTCAGTCCAAGCTATCATATAACAATCTTTTTAGAATTCCTTGATGGGGTGGGGTGTGGTATGGGCTCTTGTCTTCGGAAGTTTTGTGCTGGTGGTGTCGACTTTGCATGGCCGTAGTACACTGATCTCGGTCGAGTAGATCGGCGGATGAGTGCCGAGGCGAGCGTGGGAAGGCCCAGTCTCATCTGAGTGTGTGGGTCGGGGTGTGCATTGTGTGTGCTACGTTGATTTTTTTTTGGGTGGGGTGCGTATGGTGTGGTTGTTGGTGGTGTGGTGTGCTTGTTATGGGGTTGGTCGTTTTGTGGTGTTTGTTTTTTGTGGGTGTGGTGTGGGCGGTCGGTTTTTGTGGTATGGTGTGATGGGTGTTGTGTTCTGCGTTCTCTTTGGTGTGGGTTTTGTGAGTTGTGTTGTGTGATGTGCTGGTGATCCTTGTTGGGGGGGTATGGGTAGTTTTTCGCCGCCCGATTCCCCCTTTTCACAGTCACAGCAGTCTTGCGAATTATATTGCTCTCCTTCTCATACCCACAAATCATATCCATGGCGATGGAGTCCGAGACTTTCTTGAAAAAATGTATGTGCATGCACAAAAATCATTTGAAAGAAAGAAAAGGACTTCTGTCTTCACTTCTGATGGGAATAGATCACCCCGTTTAAGATATGAGTAAAGTTGTCTGTTTGAAATGATATAACTAGAAGATTAGACTTGGGTGAATAGGGTTGCAAAAAGGGATCTTTCAGTATTTACATGATGCAACTATGAAATAATTGATGACTATGATCTTTGCAGGCATTAAAATGATCGTAAGTGAGACACCCGTACACTGAAAAATCACATGCGTTTTGCAAGACTGGCGAGAGTAATAGTTGGAAAAGATTTAGAGATGCCTCAATACACTGCATGTCAGCATCACATTTTAGACAGAAGATTGAGGCACGTTCTGGACTACTACTATTCTTAACCTACCACCAAACCGAGTCTAAACTAAAAGTTCATCGATAAAATTATAAAATTACGAAGAACTACAAATTGGACACAAGGCAGAGACAGAAGTAAATGTGGATGAGAACCTCTGCTGGAGGTACAACTTCAAGTTCTTGTTTGAACTCTGCAGCACTTAACATTACATAAAGCACGTTACGTTGTCGATCACCAAGTGGAAAAAAGTTACCTTCACTACACAATAACAATGGCAGAGAGCTATACGAGTATATACCCCTCATTGCGAACTTTCTTCTGCCATCATGGCGCAGTGTTTTGGAGTTTCATCCCCAACAAGTTGCAGGAAGCAGGTTCACTAATCAGAAATTCAAAGAGACAACATATGACGACATCCATCTCGATATCGAGTTGGGGTGTACTAGTGCCCTAAAGTTGCTAAAAACTCACAGGAACCGGGCACCATCAGCCTTTGATGCACATCGCTCGAATATGATTGCTGAGAGTGCTGTGAAAGTGTGGAAGAGCTAAGTGATAATATGCAACAACAAGTATTTAATATAAGGTTTTGTGGCAGTCCAACATTTGTAAATTATTAAATTTAATATAAATAATAGCAATATCTGAAAACTTCAGATCAGAGTATTTTGGACATTTTTTTATAATTACATAAAATAACCAAGTTTTATGTGATCAGTATCTAAATGCTCAATGCTCATGACAAAAAGGATAGGTTTGCAAATTTAAGGTTGTTTTCGTACAATTAGTGTTTGTACGTTAGCAGAATTTGGGTAATAATAACGTCAGTTTATTTTCTAGCACTAAAGTCCAAAAATAAAATAAGGCCAAGACGCGAATAAGTTACTATTTCATTATTTACCATTTCTAATCTTACACTTCTTGTTATATAAAAAAAATTTGAGTCGAAGAAGTAGTAAGAAAAGATTTAATTTAAGTAGAACATTTATATATTTTCGCATAATAGGAAACTCCATATATTTATCCATTACTTTAAGTTTTGACTGGTGGCAAAGAATCAGGGCGAGGATGGACTGCAATATCCTTTTTAAAGGACTTTGTTTTTTCTCTATGTCAAGGAAGTTCTGCAACAACGAAGGATCCATTTGGAATTTAATTTGTTTTTTTTCAAAGAATTTCATGCTAAAGCATCCTATTACTTATTAAAAATTTTTTTATATTTTTTGGTTTAGATTTGTTTGGAATATTCCCCCAGGTTTCATAGTAATTTTGCTACAAATTACTAGTACACGTACTGCAATTAATTAAGATGTAGACGAGAAAGATAAAAATATGAATTTAAAATTTATATATGCTAGATTTTCGCATGAGAGAAAGACAGGGATTTAGCGCTAGAAGTTGAAGATGTTATAAGTACGGTAATAAATTTATTCGGGTAAACAAGGTTGTATAATCCTTTATTTTGTTTATCATATAATAGATTTGTTGCTGTTTTCATAAAACAATATAACTTGAACTTAGAGGGCAGCAACTCAACATAACTATAATGATTGACGATGCGTAAGAAACTCAATAACCTATACCCATAGCAATGATGTGCTCAGCATATTTCATTACTGTTCTAATGTTTAGACAACTCACATCCGGGATATATATTGTATTTCGTTAAAATGCATTAGAAATTACAAAATTATATTCAAGGGCTGGAATGTAGAATATGTGATCAGATGTGACAAGGCAAGTTATCAAGAACTTTTTTGGTATTGAATAAATTGTGACATCCTAAGAATAGTTTTTGGATAAATCTCTCAAAACAAAGTTTGTGGATATCCGAGTCGGGGATCTGAGTGTATTTGAAAATTCCATGGCTTTCAACTCGACTGCAGTTGGAGATATTATTATTCGGGATTAAAATCAGATTTTTATTAATTTCTTATTTATCTATATTCTTAATGAAAGGTAATGCAGCATATTGATAGTTGATAATTTTTTACTAATTTTTATTCATAATTTTTCCATAATATTTTATTTTTGTACCTAATTTAATATCATTAAAATTATTGTAATATAGGCTATATAATTATATATAACTATATATATATGTATATATTTATATATATATATATATTATATATTATATAATATATATATATATCTTATATAATATATATATCTATAATATTATTATATATATATATATATATAAGCAGTGATTAAAGATAGTAATATATATATATAATTTAGATATCTCTAAGCTAGTTTTCTTTTCAAATATTATAGAGAAAATGCTAAACATTGTGGCTTTATTATATGGTCTTATTTATTATATAAATATGAAAATCATGTGTAACAATCCTTTACCACCAGTTCTTTCTGTTGTTAAATTTTCTAATTTTACAATATTGTTAATTATCTTGACTAGCTAATTAAGTTATTAAATTAAATTTACTATTAACAAATATATGATTTTGAGTTGGCAACCAAAACTTTGAAAAAATTTTTTGATAGCTTCAATTTGCTAGTGGTGAACTTGTTGAACATTGAAAATATTAATATGCTAAAATTAAAGCATTTTAATTGCTGGAGTGGATAGGAATCAAAAGAAGGAATTAATTTAAAACCATTGCCTTCGTCATTCTAGATATTTTATACTTGTGGCAATGTTTCTACCAAGTTTTAAACTCGCTATGAAAATTTTTATTCCACTTGCGACTGGAATATTTGTTTGGATTTGCGAATATTTAGTTTTTCCTCTCATACATTGTGAGAAATAAAAACTTATGTATATAATATATGTAAAGTACTATTTATAAGGTAGTGTAATAGACCAAAGTATATTGGCACGTCGGTAGATATTTTGAAAGATGCTTCTTACTGCCATCTACGGCAAGTCTCGCGGTGAATGGCGTGGTGATCGTAACCAAAGTATGTTGTTAAAGTTTCATTTAGAAATATTGGCTGGTTGGTTGATTAAGGGGTACCGGTGAGTCTCCAGCTTAATCGAAGATGGTACAAACATGTATAATGTAAGGCTGTGACGGGATTGTTATTGAGGAGGTACAA
Source organism: Trachelipus rathkii (assembly GCA_015478945.1). Classification (NCBI taxonomy): domain Eukaryota; kingdom Metazoa; phylum Arthropoda; class Malacostraca; order Isopoda; family Trachelipodidae; genus Trachelipus; species Trachelipus rathkii. The sequence goes on along the minus strand of JABUQX010040904.1, from coordinate 70,111 downwards.
TTGGAAATGTGGAGATATAAATGATATAAAGGTTCAGACATAGTTGAGTAAATTGAAAAGGTGAAGTAGTAGTATAACATACTGGAATATGCCTTTGTTATACTTATAGGGTATAGGATGTTATGGTAATGGAATTGGTTCAACGATGACTCTGTATTGATTTTATGTGTGCTATGATATAATTAGTTGTAGCGCTTCATTACATTTATTGTTAGAATAGATTATATCATTGAGTTGTTTTATTATTTAGCATAATATTTATTTGGTTATGATTAATTAATATCTTCTAATTTTTGATTATATGTAAGTGTCTATATATTATTAAAGGATCATATTTATGATGGTTTAGCTTCGGAAACTAGTATTATAATTATAATATATATATATATAGTATATATATATTATATATATATATTATATATTATATATATATATTATATATATGGTAATTGTTACCGAGAGATCAGAGGGTATGTGACGAACAACCCGATTTTTAACTGAAATCCAACAGGATATACTCTAAAAAATCTAATAAAGAATGGTGAAACGACCAATTGTCGCTCTCCCTTAGGAAAAAAGTTCAGCCTATCAAGTTGTAAAAAAAACCCATAGGATTTGTTATTAAAAAAACCAAAAAATTTTTTTTTGAAAATCAAAGGATATACTCTAAAAAAATATAATGAAGAATAGTGAATGAAAATCAGCAGTCTCTTTATGGAAAAAAGTTCGCTTCTGTAAAGTCGTAAAAATTTTACCCATATGACTTTCATTATATGATATAAAATTTAGTGGGCCTCGTGCTCGTTTAGGGCATCATAGTTCCGGTTATGATGATTTGTTAAATTCTCATAAGATTTATCTCTTGTGTATATATAACAAAACTTATATAACTGACTTAGAGGGCTGAATGAGACCTACTGGATGATCTAATATTGAAGGTCCCATGGGATTTTTACAACTTTGAGAGGCTTGTAATTTTTTTCCTAAAGAGAAGCGACGATTTTGTTTTTCACTATTCTTCATTAGTTTTTTTTTAGAGTATATCCTGTGATTTCATAAAAATCGGGGGTGAAAACCTTCTGTAACAATTCATATATAGTATATATATACTAAATATATATATTATAATATAATAATATTATTATATATATTTTCATATTATATATATATATATATATTATATTTATTATATATATATTATATAATATATAATATATTATATATTATATATATATATATAATTATATATGATATATATATTATATATAGTATTATATATATATAAGTATATTATATATATATATAAGGGTTTGGTTATTCTTTGATTTTTTTTTGATTTTTGTAGGAACTTGCTTTTTATTATTAATTTTTTGATAAATATTGTGATATTATATTATTTACTATCAAGTATATAATTATTATTTAGTTTATTAGTTATTTAAATTATAATATCCTACTATATTGTATCTATCTGAGTAAGTCTATTTTATTTATTTCCTATTGAATGTTTGAAACTACTTGATGATTTGCTTATTATATAGATGAAATATACTTATCATTGATCAGGTGATAATAGGAATAATTATTAATTAGAAAAAAAAATTTGTTAAAAATCAAAAAATCATGATTTTATTTTTTTTTAGTGATTCATTTGTGAGATTCCTCTATATTTTTTACAATTTCCTGCGTCCCCCTTACCTTTATAATGGGAACTATTATTGACTTTCCCAACCTTTCCGGCACTCTATCTCTCCAGCAAAAACAACCCATGGGGGGTTTTTCAGAAATTCAAGCATTAGGCTCCCAGCTCTCTCCTCCTCCTTCAGCGAATTAACTATGTATCCATACCTCACTCAGAGTATTTCCCGCTCTTCATTTTCCTAAGCCTGCACATTCTCTCCGTTATTCCTCCTCTCCACTCCCTCGTCGTTTTCTCTCCTGACTCTCTCATCCCGCTTCTTCCCGGCTGCACTTCACTTCATATATCTCTATATATATTATATATATATATATATATATAATATATATATATATATTATATATATTTATATATATATATTATATATATTAATATATATATAATATAATTATAATATATATTATAAGTGTAGGTGACATCCGCATGAGATCCGCATCTGAAACCATCTCTGAAAACATCCGCATCTGCATTCCACACTTCAATGACATCCGCATCCACTTGTCAATGAAGATGGCGGATCTGAATATATATATTATATATATATTATATTTATATATCTATATTTATATATATATTATATATTATATATATATATATATATATATTATAGTTATAATATATATTATTATATTATATAATATATATTTAGTATATATATATATCTATATATATATATAATATATATATATTATTATATATATTATATATAATTATATATATATATATTATATATTATAATTATTATATGTTTTTATATAATATATATATATATTGCAGTTTACATATTAGTTGCCAATAACAGTTTTGTTTTTTTTATTTTATCTTTGTTATTTATTTGCAATCCGCAGAATGTGAAAATCTGACATCCTTTCACATCCGCCTCTGCAGATAATAAATATATTCCCATATATTGCCAGATTTTCAAACACTATGCGAACATACTAATATATATATATACTATATTATATATATATATATATATATATATATATATTACTATATATATCTATATAATATATATATATAGGTATATATATATATATATATATATATATATATATATATATTTAGCCGTGTTAGGAAAGTCACGTGTATGTTTATAATTTTGCAGTTATTAATTTCATTATATACGGTATAATATATATACGGTATACTATATTAATATATATATATTATATATATATTATATTATATATATATTTAATATATTATATATATTTTTTAATATTATATATATATATATAGCTATATATTATTATATTATATATATAGTATCTATATTAATACCGGTATAGTATTTATATATTAGGCTGGCCAGACGTCTATTTCTGCGGGATGTCCTGCATTTACTATTTTTTTTTAGATTTCTGTCCGCAAATCTTTAACAGTGCAGGACGTGTAAGTAAGTCAATCTGGGTTCAATTAAAGTTAACAGTATATTAGTTTATTTAGACCTTTATAAAGAGTTATTTCTTTTACTACTACGAAAAAGATTGTATTTTTTTGTTATAATATATAATTATATTTTTGTATATATACTATATATAATATATTATATTATATTATTAATTAATCTATATATTATATATATATATTATATATATATATTAAATATATATATTATATATTTTTGCACTATAGGGCTAGTACCAGGTTATGTATAATTATAAGTCTAGCCTAGGCATAGAAAGATGCATTGTCCGTCGAGTTAGGTTTGAAAAAATCTGGCCAGCTAATTATAATAGGACTTGTTATGTTTTACGACTCCGTCGTTTTGAATATTTTTTTTTTTTGTTTTTTTTAATATAGTTTCTAGTATATGATTCTAACAATCAATTTAAGTGGTGGCGGACATGATTGAAAAATAATATATGGACCTGTTACGTTTTTCGATATATATAGCTATATATTTTTTTTTAACTAAAGAATACCAGGGTAAACCGCAAGATGGCAGGAGTATGGGTATCTCGGCCTTTCGGGGAACGACATGGTAGGACTTTCCCCTTCTCCGGGGAGGGTCTCCGAACCCCCGCTCTTTTGGTATTTGGGTGTCGCGCGGGTTCCTCGCCTCCCTTTTTTTAAGATTCGCCTTAGTCGTTTGCGTGTATGTTTAGGCTCTGAGAAAATTAATTATTGTTTTGTGGAAGCTTACTAATATGATTGTTTATGTATCGATAAAGTAATTGAGTTTGAATGTGATGGCTGAGGAGAGACTGTGGCTTGTTTATTGATGGGTATGATTTGTGTTGTATACGCTGAACTGTGTGGTTTTGTGTTAGAGTCTCTTTTATATGGGTAAATAGTGTTGGATGGAGAATGTTCTGGGGTGAAGCTGAACACATGTTATGTAGTGAGTGCATATATATATATATTATTATATATTATAGTATAATATATAAAAAATAACTGATATATATATATATATTATTATATTTATATATAGCTATATATTTATTTATTATTATATATTATATATATATATTAAGCTTTGTTGAATTTATCTGTCTTTTTTTACAATTTTAAATGCTTAACTAAAAAAGAAACTTAAACAAATAGAAGGAAAAAACATGAGGTCAATGGTATTCAACATGTTGTATGCCACAATTTCCAATGCGGTAGCTATAGAAGAGGAAAAAAGGGTTGGAGGAAAAAAGAAGAAACCTTTTTCAGGACTTAAACTAGCGGAGATTTTTCAAGGTAAGAACTAGAAACTCTTTCAATGTAAATTAAGTATTGTATGTGCTACTTTAGGTTCTTATATTCTATCTCTTGTACAGCACCAGCAATACGTCTCAAAAAACCATTGGCAAAGAGTATGTAAGTTGGGAACAATATATTATATATTATTATTATATATATATATATATATATATATTATTATAATATATATATATATATATTTTATATATATATATATATATATATATATATTATATATATAGTATTTATTATATTATATTTTATATATAATAATATAATAATATGCACATTGAAACAAATGAGGGAAAAGAAGAATAAATTGTATTTAGGTTTTATGGATTTCAACAGGCGTATGATATGGTTAAGGGAAGCTCTTATGGCAGGTGTTAGTGATTGACGGTACTGGTGGTAGCGTTCTGAATGGAATCAAAAGTATGTATGACGATATTGAGGCGTGTGTAAGAATAAATGGTGTCAAACGTGATTGGTAATATTAATAGCGGAGTGAGCAGGGTTGTGTTATGTCTCCATTTATATTCAATTTGTATATGGATGGGGTTATGAAGAGACTTAGAGTGGGGGTGGCCATGAATATGGGTTGAAATGATGGAGATAGAAATGTAGTGAGGAATGCCTACCTAATATGTATTGCGGATGATTTTGGTTTTGGATGTGAGCGAATCCTGAAAGAGAAGTCCTTGAGAGGTTGGGTAAGATAGATTGCAAGTATTTGTAAAGGAGGGGTTTTTTGAAATTAAACGTAGATAAGAGTAAGAGTTATGGTTGTGACTCAGTTATGAGCTTGAGACAGTCCTCAGTGGGAGTTTATGTTAGATGGTGAGCAGCTGGAACAGGTCTGAAGGTATATGTTTTGTGAGAAGGGAAGCAGATGATGAGAGTGTAGTAGGAAGTTTGTGAATTGGCAGGAAGTGGTTGGTGCAATTAAATCGTTGGTGGAATGTAAAGGGACTACGTCTTGAGTGCGTAGGGTCTTGCATGAAAAGTATGTTGTTAACTGTGTTATTTGTATAGTAAGTGAGACTATGGTCTGGAATAAGAAGTAATAGATCTAAAGTTCAAAGTGTTCTGTGGACAATCTTAGGGGCGTGCAAGGTGTGAGAAGAATTGAATGAGGAATGAACGTAATAGAGAGTTGTGTGGTGTGAGAAAAGGTAAATGAGAGAAGTATAATGAAAGGTATGTTGGAGAATGGTTTGGTCATAGTGGAAAGGATGATGATAGTCCGGTTGGTTAAGCGGATGTATAGTGGCGAGTGTGTTAGACAAGACCGGCTGGGACGAAGAAAAAGTGGATGTGGTCAGTAAAAGAATGTTGAAGGAGAGAATGTGAGTTTTGGCGAGGCGAGAATAAAGGTGCAGAAATCGGAGTGAATGGAGGGGTTTTGTGTGGTGGTAGTGGTTGTGGCCACTAGGCAAAGGGATGACCGCTTTACATGACAGTTTACATTGTTCTCACTAATTAAAATGGTAGAGAGGGGGCGGTAAGGCTTTTGTCATATTCTTTTTCTGCTTTTCTTTTCGATGCTGTGAGCGCTTATCAGTCTTTGGGAACAAAGAAGATGAAGAAGAAAGGAAGATATATATATATATATATATATATTATATATATATTTATTTTTACTTTAGTATATATTATCTATTTATATATAGTATATATATATTATATAATATATATATAATATATATATTATATATACTATCACTTCATTCACTCAAAACACACATTTCACACCACCACTCATCTTCACCACTTCCTTTCAAATTCTCTTCTCTTCTCTCTCTCTCTCCTTCGTTCTCTTCTTGCTCTCTTCTCTCTCTCTCTCGCTCTTTTCTCTCTCTTCCTCTCTCTTCTTTCTCTCTCTCTTCTTTTGTCTTCTCTCTCTTCTTTCTCTCTCTCTTCTCTCTCTCTCTCTCTCTCTCTCCTCTCTCTCTTCTTTGAAAGGTTTAACCACATTATTACAGCAACCATCCATTTATATACCTTAAAAGAAATAAGATATGAGTATTCTTCTTCCTAGGAACTCCGCTATACAGGGATTTATATATATATTATCTTATATATATTATTATATATTATATATATAATATATATATATATATATATATATATATATAATATAATATATATATATAGCTATATATTTATATAATATTATATATTTATATTATATTTAATTATATTATATATATATATATATATATATATATATGATTATTATATATATCTATATATATCTATATATGATCGCCGCTCTCATGCGAGAGAAGATGGTTCATCCTCGCGTAGCTTTGTGTTCTGATTTTCATCTTCCTGGGGGGTAAGGAATTAAAACTCGGCGGCGAACACGTTAGGGGCGCTGTGGGCTAGCCGCCTTAAGTTCGATTTCCTCTAGTCCGTGGTGTCCCTGAGAAGGGGATTAAAGCCAAGAAAGGAAGTTAATATATACTATTACTATATATATTATATATATATATAATATATATATATATTTATATATATATTATATATATTATATATATATATTTATATTATATATATATATTATAGTTATATATATATATTATAATTATATTATATATATTATTTTCGATGCTGTACGGTTATCATTATCCGTAAGTTGACACAAATGCCCATAAAAATTTTCTTTGTGAAAGCAAAGGAGAGGATCGAGAGATCTAACAAGTAAGTTATCAGTTATCATCAATTAGCCTTAATTTGAAAGCATGAAAAGAAGTTATGATGAAGATTATATTTTAATTTGAATAATGTATAATTTGAATACCTTGGTTCTTGAATATTTAGTTTATTGTTTATTGCATGCAGATGATCAGTTTTTTATGGCGAATCAGAGGAAAGCCTGAGTAGATTGCTTGAGGGATTTGGCGGGTATGTAAAAGAAGAGGTTTGAAAGTGAATGTGGATAAAAGTAAGTTGATAGTGATAGGTAAAAATAGGACGCCATGTAGAATTAGTTTTGGATGGTGAGCAATTGGAACAAGTACTATGCGAGTTCAAATACTTAGGTTGCATGTTCGATGAAAAGGGAACGGATGATGCTGAGTGTAGTAGGAAAGTTATTAGTGGTAGAAAAGTAACTGGAGCGAGTAGGTCCTTGGTAAATACAAAGGGACTAAGTCTTGACTGTACTAGGATTTTACATGAGAATATGTTGTTACCTGTGTTACTCTATTTTGGTGAAAGTATGGTGTGGAATGATAGGTATAGATCAAATGTGTAAGCTATCGAAATGGATAATCTCAGAATTGTGTTAGGTGTAAAAAGATTTTATAAAATTAGGAATAAGTTTATTCTAAGTACATGTGGTGTGTAAAAGGGTATAAATGAGGGAATTAATGGGAATATATTAAGATGGTTTGGTCATGTAGAACAAATGGATGTATAAAGGTGAGTGCGTGAAGCTTTAGAGAGGATATTTTGCTTGTGACTAACTTGTACCTACAGGGCAATGAAATGGATGGCTGTTACTGTGGCTTTTTCTTTCGACATTTTTGTCATTTTCTTCTACTAGCTATTTTTTTATCCGGTACAGCACGTACCCTAACCCCCTTACCTTTGGAGCTAAAAGGGAAAACAAAAATGAAGATGAATTTGAATACGAATACTGAAAGAGAAAGATTGGAAGATTGTGTTTACCGTATGAGTCATTAATAAATGATTTTGAAATGTAAGGTGAAATAAAATTATGATATCTACTTGACTCTTTGATGTGCACATGGAGCATGTGATATATGCGTAGTTTGAAGCCGAGATGCAAGGGAAAGCATTCGATTGACCTTAAAGGAAAATAAATATATATTTCAAGCTTTTATGCAGATGACTGGAGAATCTGTATGAAAGGAAGCGTAGATTTCATGTGTATATAAAGTTGATTTTGGTTTCCTTTTCTATAGGAAACGTAACGAACACCCATGCTCAGATATGGTTACTCAAGAACAAACGATTTAATCAGGGAGAATCTCGAGGATGAAGATAAGGTGGAACTTCGTGCAAAAATTGATTTTTTTTTAATTAATTCATAAGAATACTTGCTAATTTCTGTAATTAAATAATGTTATTCAAATTAATAGAAAACAAAGTTTACTAATTACATTACTCGATTTTATTTTCCCAATGTATTATTAATTAATTTCTCGCTCTCTCTCTCTCTCTCTCGTCCTCTCCCTATATATATATATAGACTATATTATAATAAATTAGATAATAATATATATATATATATAATATATTATATATATATATAATATATGATATATATATTATCTATTAGTATTTCCAATCTCCCATGAGGGCCGTTCGCGCCTGTCACTTAAGACCAGCATCATTCTTCCTTCTGGCAAAGAAAAACCTTCCGTCCTAGAGCACTCTTAGAAAACGTTTCTCGGCCGCACTGTTCCAATGCTCAGTCGCCTTGAGTTAATACACTCACGGGTAGGGTTCACCTTTCAGGCGAACCTAGCAGTTCTTCTTCCACTTACAGCCTCGACAAACTCGCGTCGCTCCAGAGCTACTTCAGAAGAGTAGCGCCTCCTGGGCCATAACGATTCTAATTGCTGGTCCGAGGAGCTCTGGCACTGCATTAAAGATTAAGATACCAGTGCCTAGCCCGGTCGCCCCTGAAAACTATCCGCGAGAAAGAAAGTCTTCACTACTGTCGCTGGACTCTGGCGCAGATCCAATCTACGTATATTAGACCAATTTCAAACTCCACCAGATCTTAACAGCGTCCCACACTAATATATATACAAGTACTAATATAATATATATTATATAAGATTATAGGATATATATATATATATATATATATATAATATATGATATATATATATATATAATAGGATATATATATATATATAATATTATTATAATATATATATATATACTATGTAGAGTATGTGTGTTTGTGTTAATTTTGATTTTCATGTACTCTGTGTAGCATGCCTATAAGATTAGATTAACAATGAATTTGAGTGGCCTGCGTTAATTAGATGTACGTGTTGGTTAGAGGTTATGATTGAAATTAAAGCATGTCATGATTAATAGTGAATCGTGTGTTTGAATGAATGTAGTGTAAAGTTGAATTGTTTAAATTGACATGTAAGCGAGGTAAGAACATGGAAAATATCTGGTCATATGAGCAAACCTAAAACATTCTGTGAAACATCCGCCTGAATTTTAAAGTTTCCTAAATATCACCAATGTTTCAGGCGCAATATTTTTGATATATGATTTCTAGCAATGGTGGCAATGCGTGTAATATGTTACAATCTTCTCAACGTTCTCTGTATAACCCCGAAAATAACCAACAACAAAAATAACAAGCAAGGTACCCTCCACTCTCTATCATTTTAACAGGCCCTCTTCTGCCATCCCAATCAATAATTCTTTTCATCACCCATTCTATATGTAGAATAAAAGACATGGAGAAATAGCACATCCTTATAAGGATGTGCTATTTCTTCATGTCTTTTATTCTATATATAGAATAGGTGATGAAAGAATTATTGATTGGGAGGGCAGAAGAGGGCCTGTTAAATTGATAGAGAGTGGAGGATACCTTGCTTGTTGTTTTTTTTGTTGTTATGTTCGGAGGTTATACAGAAGAACGTTTGAGAAGATTGGTAACATATGTCACACACATTCCACACATTGCAGGGAACAGTATAGTCAAAT
>JABUQX010040904.1:25000-55000 GCA_015478945.1 Trachelipus rathkii | reverse complement strand
CCCTATCTAATTGAAAGGTGGAGGCGGAACACCCCCCCCCCCAATGTAAGGACAGTACTCCATACAAGGGCGAATAAGGCCCTTATATAACTGGAGTAACTGTTCAGAGGAAAAAATTCCAGCGAACACAACTGCCCAGCTTCTTTGAGGCCAAATTAGCAACCATTGTAATATGCTGTTTCCAAGACAATTTGTTATTTATGTTGAGATCAAGAATGTTTGTTATTCACAGGTGAGACGTTAAAGCCGTTGAAGGAAATAGGAAAGTTGGGAGGTGATTTTGAGAGTGAGATGTAAAGAAGTTGATGTTTTTTAAAGAAGTTAATTTTGGCAAGGTTGCGGTGGTCCCACAGGGAAATCCCATCCGGATTGGCAAAAATGAAATCGGAAAACTGAAGACGAGAGGCAGCTCTAAATGCAAAAGACGGGAGCAGATTTTGAAATGAGTGGCAAGAATGAGAGTGAGTCAAGCGCAAAGAGTGAACAATTTATAAGTACTGCTAGAGATCGTTGATGCGAAAAGTAGAGAAAAGTTAGAAGATAGAACATAAACTTTGAGCAAACACTACAATTAACACAGGAAAGGAAGAAGAGGACGCTCCATCAACGAGTGCTGATTTGAGCCGATCGGAGAGGAAACTAGACAAGAGTAATCATAAGACGAAGAGGAGACAAAGGAAGGCGAGCTTAAGACGAGTGAGCGTGCCAAATCCGGTCAAAAGCTTTGTCGGATATGTTAAAGCTCCAACCACGCAAGACTCTCCATAGTCCCTAAGGGCAGAAGATCATAAATCAGTTAGATAGGAAAGTATATAATCAGTTGACCTCGAGCGTCGAAAGGCATACTAATGTTCTGAAAGAAATGGATGAGACTCCAGATGATCCAGGAAATGAGAGTTAAAAAGAGTTTCGAAGATTTTAGATAAATACAAAGTGAGGCAGCTAAGGGCGATAGTTTGAAGATCAGAGCGGCTACCTTTTCGGAAGACGGATTTTGAACATTGATGAGCGCTTCTAGCACTGTGGAAAAGTATTAATTTTAAGACATAGAGAGCGAAGTTGAACGAGGACAGGCGCCAGCTCAGAAGTACACTCCCTCAGAACACGGGGAGGAATGCTATCCGGGCCACTATCCTTCTTGGCGTTCATAGGTTCCAGAATCTCATGCACACGATCATGTGTAATCACAGGTATAGACATTGGAAACCTGAGAGGAGGAGTAGGAGGAGGGATGCAAGAATCGACCAAGATAGAATTAGATAATAAAAGGAGGCCGAAGAGATTGGCCTTTACAGAAAGAGAGTTAGCTACAGAACCATCAGAGCGAATAAAGGTAGGAAAGACAGATTTGCAAAAGTTGTTAAAGATGTTTTGGCAAGAGGCCATAAATTTTTATCAGTAGGAGAACCAAGCAGGTTGGCACACCCTCTTTTAGTAAAAATACGCTTAGCCTGTCGAATAGTATTCCTGCAACAATTCCGAACAGAATGAAAATTAGTAAGAATGATAGGAGAAAGAGAGTTTTTCCATGCCCAATATGCAATATCTCTCTCCTGAATGGCGCGAGAACAAGCTCCATCGAGCCATGCATTTTGGGGAGGAAAAGATTTAGCTAAAGATAGGATAAACCTGCTCACCCCATCAGTGATTACTGCCCCTACCTTTTCAGCGGTGACCGAAGCATCCTCCAAGCAAAGCAGGATTCACTCTAAGAGTAGTTAGCAAAAAAATGAAACAATACCCCAACTAGCCAGATTAAAGTGCCGGAAATCACTTTCAGGGCATAGTGGAGCTGCTGGAGAAAAAGTGTTATAATTAAAAGCTGCAAGATTGTGTGTGAATAGGAGGAAAAATGGTGTATTTATAACGTGAAGCAGTAGTGGTGAAACATATGTCAATCGTGTTCAAGAATTGGTTAGGGCGATTTGGAACATGTGTAGGTTCCTCCTTAATTAACTGTTCCAGATCGTTGAGAATGTTGAATGTTCTGGCCTTCTCCCTGCCTGCATCAATGTGAGAGGAGCCAAACCACTCAGTGTAGTGTACGTTGAAATATCCTAAATAGAGAGCCTCGACATTTGGATAAGAAGAAGTAAGTCTCATGAGAAGTAGTAAGACAGTCAAAGAGAACGAGAAAATCTGTTCCATTAGGGGAGCAGTAACAGAAACACAAGAAATTATATTAGAAGGGAGAAGATTTTAAGCCATAGAACATCGTAGTTAGGAGATTCAAGATTCTCGAGACGTGTTGCAGGAGTGTTTATGCTTATATAGGCAGAGACTCCACCTTTCAATAGCAAATTATAGAAAAAGTTATAGTTGGAGATATTAAGTTTCTTTGAAAAAAAAATCCCTGGCTAGCTGGGTCTCAGATAATAATATATTGTTAGTTTGAGAGTTAGAGAGGTTATATTCTACAGAGTCATAATTATCACGCATGACACGCACGTGACAAAGTCTTATATAAATATATATAATAAACTATATATTATATTATATATATAATATTATATTATATATATATATAGATAATATATATATTATAGTATAATATAGTATACTATATAGATATTATATATATATATGATATATATAATATAATATATAAATAATATATAAATATATAGATATAGATATATATATATATATAATATATTATAATATAGTATATATATAATATTATTAATACTATATATATAGTATATATACATTAAATATATATAATATATATAATTATATATATATATATATATATATATATATATATATATATATATATATATAAGATAGATAGAAATATATATATATATTAGATTATTGATCTCTATGATGTTTTGAAATATATAATATATATATATATATATAATATATATATAATAGAGTATATATATAATATATTATAGTATATAAGTATAGAGAGAAGAGTAGAAGAGAGAGAGAGGACGGAGGTGAAAGAGAGAGGAGAGAGAGAGGAGAAGAAGAAGAGCAGAGATGTAAGTTTTGGCAGAGGCGAGAGAAAGGTGCATAATAGGAGTGAATGGCGGAGTTTTGTGAGGGGGTATGATGGTTGTGGCTCCCATGGCGAAGGATGGAACCCCACACTGACGAGATGCCATAGTTGAGGGTCCGTCGCCGACGCGTCCCGTGAAGCTCTAGCGTGATTTGTGACTGCGACGAGTTCTTCACTTGAGTAGTGTCAAGAGTCAGATGACTCGTGTCATCAAATTAATCAACCTCCTAATTTTTACAAAGTAGAAAACCATGTCCAGGCTGAAAAACTCATTGATTCTCTAAAGAAGTTCAGGTAAACAGTTGTATTGAATTTCAGCTTAAAAGTATCTAAGTATTTATTTACTAAATTGTGATTGCCAACTTTATAAGGATTTACTAGTTGTGATTGTGCTCCAACTTTGCTAAGAGTTTATCTAATAAATTGTATTTCCAGCGTTATAAGAAGCAAACCTCTCCCAAAAATTGGTATGTATAATTAAATATAGTGATAGTTGTAATAGGTTAAAATCTAAAAGTAGGAATAGAATTTATGAAGTGCTGTTCAAATTTAACGAAATAACGTTCAAGTTTAATTTAGAATAACTAGTGTTAAGCGTAAATTGTTGAGAATTAGATACGGATAAACTAGGTGACATTGTTAGAATCATGAGGAATTACTAAAGAGCATTATAAAATTGATATATAGGATCTTTTCGGTTTGAAGGACAATGAAAACTATATTAGGAATGGATATGATAAACGAAAAAGTTTAGAGTAAAAATGACACAGAAATTTATAGGTTAGAATACGAGGAATTACCAAAGAGCATTTTAAAATTTATATATAGGATTTTTTGGTTAAAGTACAATTGAAAATTATATTAGAATATCATGATAAACGGAAAGGTTTAGAGTAAAAATGACACAGTAATTTATAGGAAAGAATATAGTCAAAGGATTAAGTAGGAATTATATATAGTATATTATATATATATATATATATATAATATATATATATATATATATATATATATATATTTATATAATAATATATATAATATATATATACATAATATATAATATATATAATATGTGTGTGTATGTATATATAATATATATATATAGATATATTATAGTATATATATATAGTATATATATATATATATATATGATATGTGTGGTATGTATATATATATAGATATATCTATATATATATAATATATATATAATATTATATATATATATATATTTATATATATGTAGATATATATATCAGATATATATATAATATGTTGTGTGCAGGTTGTGTAGAGGTATGGCCTGTTGTTTGGTGGGTATCGATATGTGTGTGTTTGGAAACACATACAAACCGGTAAAAAGGATATGGGGGGCCCGCATTTGAAAAAGGGGGCACGCATACGGATTTAGGTTATCAATCACAAAAGAGAAGGGAAAGTTTTGAGATTTTTATAGTTATTATTATTATTTTATTATTATTATTATGTTATTTTAATTATTTTTATTATGTATTATTATTTTATATTATATTATTATTTATTATTATTATTAGTATAGTAGTAGTAGTAGTATTAGTAGTGTAGTAGTTAGTATCGCATTGCTTATTTTCATTATTATTATATCCAATATTTAGGGGTTACGAGTACTAGTGTTTATTTATATTATGTTTGCGCAAATTATTTTAATACACTTGCGTTAAAAAGATCGAGTGCCAGGTTTAGTATGTGTTTTGGATCCGTTTATAAATATTTAATTTGTACAAAAGGTTTGGGGGGGCATTAATTATTATTATTATTATTATTATTGTATTTTATTTATTAGTTATTTTATTATTATTATTTTATTAGATTATTATTATGATTATTATTATATTATTATTATTGTATTATATTATCTATAATTATATTATATTATATTATGATAATAATGTTATGACTAAGATTAGGGTAATTCATCTTAAGTATTTAATTATTGAAGGCAAGAATTAATTAAATTAATGGGTGTCAGTTAGTGATTCATGGAGCCGAGTAGGACCCAGCATTAAAGAGTGATTCTGATCGGACCTGAGACGATGGTCAAGTCCGACAAAGGTTACACCAAATATTGAGGCCAAGGCTACAACTAATTGCTGACAAGTTCGAACTGAAGTTAGAGGCCAGGGTTAAACCCTAGGTTAGACCACTAAAAAAACTGAACTCAGATACGGAATAATTCCAAAAGTCCGAAAGGTCACACAGGTTGGTGTGCAGTTGGCTCAGGGCCGATTCTACTTAGGACTTATTGACGGATTCAACCTATTGACCATTATAGGAAGGTCAGGGTTAGAGGACAAAACCAGCGTCGCATAACAGGAGTAAAAGGCATCTAACGAAGGGTTACGTCGAAATAAGGACGTATTAAAGGACAGTATTACTCGGGTACCTTTTGTAAAAAAATTAAACATAAATAAATACATAACTCGAATTGCGATTGTTTTATAATTTTATTTGACTGATATATGATAATTAGCTTAGGTATTAATAGGGTGTTTATAAATTAAAGTTAATAGCCATAGGTAGTTAGGATTGTTATTAAAATACTTATTTATTCATATTATTTATTATATATAAAGAAAAGCCAACATTCGTGTCTCTCAATCCCTTTTTGTCTCTTATTTCACCATAACAGGAAAGGTCCCTGTAAAGGAACGAAACCTTGCCTCCCTTAGAAAAAGGAGGCTTAATAACAGAACAAAACAAGCGTTATCCCAAAAAGGTTCATTTCATTTCACTGGTGGCTCGTACAAAATTTGCAGAGGACCAATCACCGGTGGTGAACGAGAGAAGAGGAGGTCAATAAGGAGACTAATAAAGGTAAAGAACATTCTTTTTGTTGGTTTTGTTTTGGTTGAAAAAGGAATTTTATATATATTTATATATATATATATAAGGGTATTGTTTTTTTTTTTTGGTACATAATTGAAATTTTTTTTTTTTTTGCTTTCAAATTGAAGGTATACTTTGTTTTTTTTTGGGAAACGTAGGAATTAATAACAAGCATTGTTAGTTTTTTTGTTATTAAGAGATTCTAGTATGCTATTCAAGAAGTTATAAAATTCTCTTTTTTTTTTTTTTTTTTGTTTTTTTCTTGGAATATATTTTTGGCCGTGATTTTTTTTCTTTTGTCCAGGTTACTGACAATTGTAAGGAAGAAGGAGGAACAAATATTTCTCTCTTCTTGGAAATTTTCGCGGTCAATTGTAGCAAGGGAGGAATCTCGGATCATTAAGGAACTTATAGAAGAACATAAGGCAGAAATTTTTGTATTGTTCTTACTCATGAGAAAAAAGGATTATTATATAGTATTATATATAGTATAATATATATATACATATAATATATATATATATATATATATATATATATAGTATATATATAATAATATATATATATATATATTATATTATATATATATATATATAATAGCTTTTTTTTGTGTTTGTTGTTTAATATTTATTTTCCTTTGATTATTTAATTTAAAAATAGAAATTCAGGATAAAGAGCAAGTGATAGAGTTAACATGAGGAGACCAAGCGCCCACGAGAAACTGAGCTCATGAGCACTTGGAAGGGTTCCAAGCTGCTATAGCGGAAGATGAAAACTTGGATACTGATCCAATGTTGACGGTATTAGAGGGAATATTTCAGGTGTTGAAAAGTAAGAAAGGACCCACACGTACAGAGGAGGAACCGATAGTCACAGCACAGAAGAGTGAGGTAACAGAAGTTACCCAGACAGGACAAAAGACTGATCCTAAAGGAGTCTTAACAAAAAAAATAGAGTGAGGAACGAGGATCAGGCTTACCAAAAATGGAGGCTGACCCGTGATCAAAGCGTTAAACAAAAAAACATACCAAAGAAGACACCACGGTATGAAACAGATGAGGAAAGTAGTTCAGAGAGGGCAACAAGTGACCCATTGAGTAACAAATGAGCCACAGTAGCAAAGGTCAAAAGAAGAATAAGAAAGAGAAGGAGGCGGGAAAGAAAATACACCTTCGATGGAAGTTCTACAGCGGCAAGATGAAATAGAAGAAGCTAGAGTGAATTGGACAGGGAGGACAAAATGGCCAAAAGTTAGTGGAGTTGAGATCAGGTGTGGGAACCATACTAAGCAGTGAGTAATATTTATTCGTTTTCGCCGTGAGATGGGGAGTGATGGTCATTTAGGAGAGGTAATATAAGCTGTGAAACCTTTAAAATTATAGGAAAGGAAAAGTCCAGAATTTGAGCATTACAGAAGATCGAACGATTGCCAAGGAACACTAGATAAGGACAAAAGTCGTTTGGCGGTAGAGCTTAGAAATCTTAAAGTCACGGTACTAAGGATCATACTTATAGGTATATATAGGGCTAAGTCAATCTACCAGCTATCTCGGCTAGATAAAAAGCTGTGCAAGAGAAAAGAAACGAGCAGATAGATTACAAAAAGAGTTTGAGGTTAGAGATGCGAAAAAATGAAAAAGTGGCGTGTATTTGCGTTAAAGTCGTTCAAAACCACTTACGAGTCAGCCACTAAGGGAAGAGTAGGACAAACAAAATTGAAGAAACAAATTTTGAATGTCTCCCGAAAAAGATGCAGGATTCAGAATAGATGAGAAATGAAGAGAAAGAAAGCCTTAAAGTCAGGCTGGAAAATTGTGTACCTGGGCACAGGAAGATGAATAGAACGACCAAAGGAGGACAAAGATGAGGATATACGATATGGGCAACACTCTAACCTGAGAACCAAACACAAAGTACAGTACGCAGATAATGCGCTATGGAAGGCCAGTATATCAGCAGAAAACAAATACAAGGAGCAAAATAATGAAGATATACATGATGGAAAAAAATGTTTACTGGTGGCAAACAGGTGGACTTTTAAAGAGAAATTGTCGGAAAAATAAATTTGTGGTGCTTAGGATGTGGAGTATGAACATCGAACTTACAGAATGTGGATCAGAAGTAGGGTTCAGACAGAACAAGTTATAGAAGACAAGATCAGCAGGAATATGAGTGGACCAAAGGCAGAATGAGAGGAACCATCGAAAAAAATCTTTTTATGCAACCAAATGGGACATTGGAGGGATACTTGTCCACTTCAGGAACAAATACAAGAATTAATAAGGGTACAAAAACAAGCAAATTCGGGAAACGAGGTAGCTCCGCCGACCCCGGGAACGAGCAGGAGCGACACCCCCAAGTAAACCACTGTTTAGAAACCAGCCCGGCTATTCAAGTATGATACAGTATTGGATCCAGAAGCAGAGGAGTTCATAAGCAGGAAACCTCAGGAAGTTAAGGATGCCTTACCACAACGGATACCCAAAGGAAGAGAAACAAGCGCAGTGAACACTACAACTGGCATATACCACGCCATAAGTAGGACAACCATTGAAGGTAAGCAAGGCATCAATATTACTCCTTTGTTGAAATTTGTTATAAAATTAAATAATGTAGAAATGACAGCTATTGTTGATTCAGGTTCGCAATATTGCATCATGGGCCAGGACCAATTCAAAAGAATCCGTGATCCAGAAGTCTCAAAAAGGATAATGAGGTTACGAGGAGTAGGTGACCCAGGAATGATTGTGGATCCACAAACAGCAAACTAAGGATTTCAATCGAGATATTTAATTTATGTTTCAGCAGATTCATCAGTGGTGGAAAAACAAAAGAAATCGTTACAATTCTGGTATGCCTTTTTAAATCAGAAACAAAATCAAGAATCGAACTTAGGAATGGCTTTTCACAAGATATGGTGAACAAAATACAAAGGAACAGGTCTACTTTTCAGAAAGGTCGGGGAATTGTGTAAGGACGGTAATATCCTTGCCAGTACATACTGCAGAAGAAGTTAAAATTACGATAAATGATTGGGTTCCAGTAAAGGCTGAGTGGACTTCAAACCAGATTAGGCCCAGAGAAGGAAGGTACTATGATATGAAACCAGAAGAACTATTGGTCGAAGGAGAAGAAAATAGTCGAATAGGTTACAATAAACGATTTAAAATACTACCAGGATTGGTAAAAAGATATACAAAAGAAGGTATTATATTAATCAGGTAACTTGTACCAGGACAATTAAGATTTGGAAAAGGAGATAAAATAGGAATAGCTCATCTAGTAGTAGATGAAGAGGACCTCCAGAAATATGACAACAGAGGATATATGATACAAGAAACAGGAAGACAAGGGACCATTGAGGAGGAATGGACAAAGGAAAAATTAGAAAAAGAAATCACATTCATGGAGGAATTAACACAAGAACAACGAAAGGAAACAATAGAAGTATTATATAGGCAAAGAGGTGTATTTAGCAAGAGTGACTCAGATGTAACAACAACGTCTATGACACCATATAGGATTCGGTTACACGACTATACCCCCATCTACCAAAGGGCGAGAAGATTTGACCAAAGGACAAATGAAGAAATTGAAAAACAGGTTCAGGAATTGTGTCTAAAGGATATTGTGGAGCCATGTGCCGCTGAATGGAGCTCCCCAGTGGTACCTGTTAGAAAGAAGGATGGGACACTTCGTCTATGCATAGACTATAGGCGCATAAATAAGGTGACAGAAGCAGACAGGTTCCCAATGGCCAACATTACGGAAACAATCTTCTCGTGTCATGGGGTGAAATATTATTCCTGTTTGGATTTGGTCAAAGGATACTATCAGATGCAATTAGAAGAGGATAGTAAGGACTTTACTGCATTTTCTACCGTTAGTGGCCAATACAGATTCAAAAGGCTGAGTTTTGGATTGAAAAATGGACCAGCAGCATTTCAGAGGGAGATGCAGAGGATACTAACAGGATTCAGCCGGGACAAGGTGGTGGTATATGTGGATGATGTCCTCCTGATATCAAAGGATTTTAAAGAACACCTACTGCTGATCGAACAGGTCCTACAACGGTTCTCCGAAACCAACGTCAAAATTAAAATCAGCAAGTGCAGCTGGGCTCAAAAGGAAATTAAATTTTTAGGACATATCCTCAGTAGGACTGGAATAAGGAAGCTCCCAGAATTTATGGATCAGGTAGACAAGTTGGAAAGACCAAATAACATAGGAGAACTCAGGCGGTACCTAGGAATGATCAACTTCCAACGTAAGTTCATTAAAAACTGTTCAGGAGTGGCAGCACCCCTTAGTGCTCTGACAGGAGGAAAAAGGAAGGATAAGATCGAATGGACAGAAGAAAGGATTCAGGCTTTCGAAAGCTTAAAGAGATTAATGAAAGAATCAGTGGAGTTGGCATTCCCGGATTTCACAGAAGGTAGTCCAAAATTAGAGCTTTATGTGGATGCCAGTGGATTTGGTATGGGTGCAGGTCTATGTCAGGAACAGGAAAAGGAAAAAAGAGTAATAGCTTATAACTCTCATTCATTCGATGCGTGTGAAAGAAGAACATCCACCATAGAGAGGGAATTGTTGGCTATCAGGTGGGGAATCAAGAGTTTCCGTCCATTTTTGTTAGGTCAGGAGTTCATATTATACACAGATCACCGCCCACTGGTGTACCTCCATACAATGAAGTTGGTAGACAGTAAGTTGGCTCGTGTCTTGGACGATTTAAGCGAGTACAGCTTTCAAATCCATTATTTTCCGGGAAAGGAAAACATCTTTGCTGATACATGGTCCCGTTGTCAAAGGAAACAAGAGGAAGAAATCGATGTCATAAATCTAGAGGCCCTACCAAGAGGTCTAGAAGTAATAAGGTTGGTACCAGGAGGTGCTGATTCACTATTTTTGAGTTTACAGGAAGTTCTAAAAAGGGAACAACTACAAAAGAAGGACCACCAAGAATTAAGGAAATTCCTACTAGAGGTCTTGTTAAACAATAGGAAGATGTATGGGTTGGATAAACAACCCAAATCACTCAAGTATTTAAAAACCATCAGTATTTCAGGAAGGGAACCAATCCCAGAGGTATTACTGGCAGCTAGTGATGAGTTTAACTTAAGGATTTGGCTGCATCATGGGACTTGTTGCTCAGTTGTATATATGGGACCCAAAGCAAGGAAACGAGAAGATTTAAAAAACATCCACATTCAGGTATTAGGAGGAACTCATTTCAATCCATTAAGGGATAATGGCACGTTTCAGGTAAATAAGGATGATACGATAGTAGACGAATTGGCAATCGAAGAACAAGAGGTACCATCTGAGGAAGAAAATGAAGGATTCATGGACAGTGAAGAAAGTGAGGCAGAAAACTTATTAGAACACCCACCAGAAGAGGGACTAGGGGTAAACCTATTAATGAAGGAAAGAGGACACCGGTCTCGGTTAAGTTGCAACCACAAGATATCAGGAGTTGCATGGCAAGACATTTCCATTGGTGAAATATCTAGGTGTGCCTTTTTAGACACAGGATCTGTCATTAGTTTGGTCCAGGAAACTGTCATCAGGGAGTTAGAACCATTTGGACATATTTTGAGGAAATGGAGTTGTGGACATCACATTAAAACGGATCACCACCAAAATTGCTTGAATGCACCACAGCTCAGTAGCTATCAGGTAGACACACGCTTACAGGAAGACAGTATTACCATTGGTGTTTTTAAGGTGGTTCATTCCAGCATGTTTTTCTTTTGGGAATGATTTACTTGGGTGGAAACAGAGGCGATCTGACTTTGGAGAAGGCATTCATCGCACATGGGGATGATGAGATCAGGTTAGTGATGGTTTCTTGTTAATGTATATAATGTAATAGTGTGTGAAAATAATAGGATTGACAAATCATAACATTGAACGAAATAATTGCATTACAGGAAAGATCCAAGGTGATAAAGGAATTAAAGAAGAAGGTTAGGAATAAAAAACAAATTCTTAAAACTGATGTGTTATTAAAGGAATTTCATAGATATAAGGAGGACCTATTAATGAATAATGCTATACTAGTTAAAAGGATGAAGAACGGCAAGTTGTGTGCGGTAATAGGATCTAAAAAGATGGTCAGCATTTGTGTAGTAATACACCGAAACATGGCACACATAGGTCAAGGAAAACTAACGGACTTGATGGCAAGGTACGTATGGCACCCGAAAGGTCATACTATAATCCAGGAGGTATGTAGAACATGTCCTGTTTGTCAGTTAAATAAGGTAGACCACAAGGTAATATTCCCACCAGTTTGGAAAATCCAAGTTGCTAATCCTTTTGAGTTGGTGGCAATTGATGTAATGGCTATGCCAAAAACAAGGAGAGGAAATGTTGCTTGTCTAGTGGCTGTGGACCACTGCAGCAAATGGGTCTCAGTCAGACCACTAAAGGACAAGTCAGCTAGAAGTGTCACAGGGGCATTTGAAGATCATTAAGGTCAAAAGGAAGATTATTTCGGCAGATCGGTCCTTAGAGAAAAAACTAGGTGAAAGATACGAAGGGCCATTTACGGTTGTCAAAGTCATTGCTGGAGGAATGACATATGATGTTGAGGGTCAAGGCAAAACTATGAGAGTCCATTACGCACACTTAAAAGTATGGGAAGACCCACCAGATTACCTCAGGCAGTATTTCGAAAATGAAAAAGGTGAAGTCCATCCACACAATGAATATAGGGCTGAAATAACAACAGAGGATGAAATAGAGGAAGCACCAGCAGGTATCATATATAGTACGTTCCCAGAGAGAGTAAAAAAGAAAAGAAAGGGTAGGACAGAAATCAAGGAAACATGGGACCTTCTACAATTGGCCATGGGTAAACCAAGCCATAAAAGAGATATAGGAATTCAAACGGAATATTTAGGAGAGGATAAGGAAACACAAACAGAGGCAGAACCTATGCCATCTCCTATAGATACTAGTGATCTCTTGGATTGGGTAGATTCAGCACCAGAGGATGCAAATTCAGATGCGGAATTCGACTTACAGAGGTTTGAAAGAGAGTTAAGGTTCCCTAATAACAGTTACACCATAGGTATAACCGTTTCAGACGCCACTGATGAAGAAGAAGAGGAGGTTCCAGGAAGTATAACTTCGGTACATGATGAGGATATACAGGTAGATAATCATGTTGCAGGTAATTTAAATATCCCTTTTTATAATTCCAGATCCATTCATGAGGAATTAAGAGAAGTTGGTGAGGATCCTGAACAAATGATGTTGGCTGATGGATCAGAAGGACAGGGAGGAACCCAACAAGGATCGGAGATTGAACATCGGCCAATGACACGGTCAAGAGGGTCAGCTCCAGATCTTCCGAATGTACAGAAAAGGGTATTGGAGTATGAAAGGAGGGCTGAGGAGAGAAGGGCGTCTAGTGGAAACTAGGTGAGTTTGCTACTCTTGTTTATATTATTATTGATTTTTTTTATTGTTTATTATTGTTTGTTTTATGGGATGTTTTCCCTTCTTTAAAGATTGGGTTTCCAATCTTGAAGGGGTGAGTAGTGTCACGAGTCTGATGACTCGTGTCATCTATTTAATCAACCTTCCAATTTTTACGAAGCAGAAAACTATGTCCAGGCTGGAAAGGAAATTCATTGATTCTCTAAAAAGGTTCAAGTGAACAGTCGAATTGAATACAGGCTTAAAAAGAAAGTGCTAACTTCTAAGGATTTATTTACTAAATTGTGATTGTCAGCTTTCTAAGGATTTATTTACTAAATTGTGATTGTCAGCTTTCTAAGGATTTATTACTAAATTGTGATTGTCAGCTTTCTAAGGATTTATTTACTAAATTGTGATTGTCAGCTTTCTAAGGATTTATTTACTAAATTGTGATTGTCAGCTTTCTAAGGATTTATTTACTAAATTGTGATTGTCAGCTTTCTAAGGATTTATTTACTAAATTGTGATTGTCAGCTTTCTAAGGATTTATTTACTAAATTGTGATTGTCAGCTTTCTAAGGATTTATTTACTAAATTGTGATTGTCAACTTTCTAAGGATTTATTTACTAAATTGTGATTTCCAGCTTTATAAGAAGCAAACTCTCCCAAAAATTGGTATGTATAATTAAATATAGAGTGATATTTACGATAGGTTAAAATCTAAAAGTAGGAATAAGATTTATGGCGTGCTGTTTCAATTTAACGAAATAACGTTTAAGTTTAATTAAAATATAGCAGTGTTAAGCGTAAATTGTTGAGAATTAGATACATATAAACTAGGTGACATTGTTAGAATTATGAGGAATTACCAAAGAGCATTGTAAAATTTATATATAGGATCTTTTTGGTTAAAATGACAATGAAAATTATATTAGGAATGGTCATGATAAACGGAAAGGTTTAGAGTAAAAATGACACAGTAATTTATAGGAAGGAATAGTCAAAAGGATTTAAGGAGGAATTATATATATATATATATATATATATATATATATATATATATATATATATATATATATATATATATATATATATATATATATATATATATATATATATATATATTGTATATATATATCTTTATATATATATATATATATATATATAATATATATATATATATAATATTATATATATATATATTATATATATATATATATATATATATATATATATATATATATATATATATATATATATGTGTATGTGTGTGGGTATATGTGTGTGTGTGTGTGGGTACTGATACGTGCATGGCTAAAAACACATGCAGAGGTATGATAAGGACTTTTTAAGATATGAGAGGCCCACATTTGAGGAAGGGCACACATACGAATTAGATTATAATTGTGCCGAAGGGATAGGTTAAGAATCAGATTATTATTATTATTATTATTATTATTATTATTATTATTATTATTATTATTATTATTATTATTATTATATTATTTATTATTATTATTATTATTATTATAATGTTGTGACTAATTCATCTAGTTATTTCATCTAGTTATTAAATTAATGAAGGCAAGGATTAATATGTGTCATTTTTATGATTGCAGGGAGCCGAGTTTAGGGCCCAGCTTAAAAGATTGGATTCTGATCGGACCCAGAGACGAGGTCAAGTCCGACAAGGTTACGACCAAATATTGAGGCCAAGGCTACAATTAATCGCCGACTAAGGTTGCAACTGAAGTTAGAGGCCCAGGTTAACCCTAGGTTAGCCACTAAGACTTAAATCAGATCACGGAATATTCCAAAGTCGAAAGTTCACACAGGTTGTGTGTCAGTTGGATCAGGCCGATTCATACTTAGGACTTATTGACGGATTCAACCTATTGACCATTATAGGAAGGTCAAGGTTAGAGGACAAAACCAACGTAGCATAAAAGGAGTAAAAGGCATCTTCCGAAGGGTTACCGTCTGAATAACGACGTTTAAAGGAAGTATTGCTCCGGTACTTTGTAAATAAATTGAACTTATAAATAATAGACATAATCCGAATTTGCATTGTATTATATATTTTATTATGAAATAACTGATATATGGTATTTAGTTTAGGTAATAATAGGGTGTTTATAAATTAAAGTTAACAGCCATAGGTAGTTAGGATTGTTATTAAAATACTTATTTATTAATATTATTTATCATATATAAGAAAAAAACCAATAGTTGTGTTTCTCAAATCCCCTTTTGTCTCTTATTTTCACCATAACAGGAAAGGTCCCTGTAAAGGAACGTAACCTTGCCTCCCTTAGAAAAAGGAGGCTTAATAAGGAACAAAACAGCGATCATTATCAAAACAGACATATCATTTCAATATATATATATATATATATATATATATAATATATATATATATATATATATATATATATATATATATATATATATATATATATATACTCTTGAATAGGGCTTCGCCCGTGAGTGGTGGTGACAACTGTAAAAAATATATATATATATATATATATATTATATATATATATATATATATATATATATATATATATATATATATAATATATATATATATATATTATATATTATAATATTAAATATATATACTATACTATATATATATATATATATATATATATATATATATATATATATATTATATATAGGAGAAGAGGAGAGAGGGGGGGGGGTGGGAGGGGTGAGAGAGGTAATGGAGTATTTAGAAAGGCTGATTAATTTGCCTCTCTGTGACTGAAACAAAGATGCAAGGAAACGGTGAAAATGAGTGGTATTGTGTGAAATGTGTTTGTGCTGCTGTGGAAAGGAATGACGTGGGGGAAAGAAAGTTGCAATTCTGGATGAGTGACTTTTGGTACAGAGCTATGGGTAGATTTTGTGTGTGAGTACTAGAATTTCTAATGGTTAGATTCTAAGTCTGAAAAGGTCAGGTATAGCCGTGAACATTTGTACATCTGAGGGGAAATGTTTGAAGAAGGTGCGATATATATATATATAATATATATATAATATATATTATAATATAATATATATATATATAATATAATATATTATATAATAATTATATAATATATATATAATATAATTTATATATATATTTATATATATATATATATTACTATATAATATATATATATCGGTTGGAACCCCCTAAAAAGGATTTAAAAAGAAAAAATAACATTTTCTCCAAGCGTAAAATTAAATACCTATTGGTTAACTCTTTGCTCTCGTGAAATAAGCAGGGATTCAAGGTCAATCACACCGTACTTTGCCAGATCTAAGATTATACTAGTATTTAAGGTGTTATTTAATAAATATTAGAATAAATTAATTTTTTTTTCCGGTAGGCCGAGAAACCCCGACTCTGTCCATCGTTCTCTTGTTTACCCGTGGGATATCCTTTAGTTAAAAAAGAAAAAAATTCACCATTTGGCACCTTTGCGTGCTTACTCGGGAGTACTCGAGCTTCTTCGTATTCTCAGAAAACGGTAATATCATAGCAAGTTTTCCAAACATTTTTAACTATTTTAAATTTTTCAAGCGTTATTTTGTTTTAAATTTCATGGATAAGAATGTCTCCTGATTAATAAAATGTTTTTATCTTCCTGTAGCTAGTATGAATTTAGTTACATGCATTGATTGCTTCGGAGGGCTGACCATATATATAATATATATATATATATATATATATATATATATAGTATAATATATATATATATTATATATATATATATATATATATATATATAATATGTATATTTATATATATATATTATATATATATATATATATATTATAATATATATATATATATTTATATATTATTATTATATATATATATATATATATATATATATATATATATAATATATATATATAGATATATATATATATATATATATATGATATATATATATATATATATATATATATATATATATATAATATAATATTATAGGGTGATTAAATTTTAAGGGCCGAGTTCGATTTTGTATACAACACCAAATTACTTAGGAATTTATTGTCATTTTTTTTATTATGATAATATGGTATGGTTCAATTATGTATGGAACAAAATATCGGCCAAATGGCCGCCGCGACCTCGGCGGCACACCTCCATCCGATGGTCAAAATTTTCGATGACGCTGAGGCATAATTGAGGTTCTATGCCGTTAATGTGCCGAATTATCTCATCCTTTAGCTCTTGAATTGTTGCTGGCTTATCGACGTACACCTTTTCTTTCAAATAACCCCAAAGGAAGAAAGAATTCCAGGGTGGGATGGCAGGAAATGGTGTTAGAATGGTGGAGATTGGAGATGAGTGGAGGGTGCACTACCTATTATATGCGGATGATTTGGTTCTGTGTGGCGAATCTGAAGAGAGTTTGAGAGGATTGGTAGAGGAAGATTTGGCAGGGTGTGTAAAAGGAGGGGCTTGAAACCAGTTAAACGTGGATAAGCAGTTAAGGCTTATGGCTTGTGAGTGAGGGACCACTTCCTCAGTGTTGAAGTTTGTTAGATTTGGTAGCAGCTGGAACAAGTGTCTGAGTTAAATATTTAGGGGCGTATATGTTGGATGAGAAGGGAACGGCGATGAAGAGTGTAGTAGGAAAGTTGTGAATGGCAGGAAGGTGGCTGTGCAATTAAATCGTTGGTGAATGTAAAGGGACTAAGTCTTGAGTGCGCTAGGGCCTTACATGAGGTATGTTGTTACCTGTGTTATTGTATAGTAGTGAGACTATGTTCAGGAATAAGAAATATCGATCAAAAATTCAATATGTTCAGATGGACAATCTTAGGGGTTGTGCTAGGTGAGAAGAATTGATAAAAATGAGGAATGAACTTATAAGATTGGTGGGTGTGAAGAAAGGGGTAAATGAAGAGAATAAATGAAAGTATGTTCAGATGGTTTGGTCATATGGGAAAGGATAAGATAGTCGGTTGGTTTAAGCGGAGATATAGTGGCGTGTTGTGGAACCGCCGGCTGGGAAGACGAAGAAAAATGGATTGAGTTAGTTAAACGAATGTTTGAAGGAAGAATGTGAGTTTGGTAGAGGCGAGAAGAAAGGTTTGTATAACAGGAGTGAATGGCGGGGGATTGTGAGGGGGTATGGTTGTGGCCCACCTGGTCCAAGGAATGAACCCTACATTGACGATCTACCATAGTGAGGGTCCATGGCTGTCCCATTGAAGCTTTAATATGGATTTTCTGACATGCGATGAGTTCTCAATATTTAATGGTACTAGGGGGCGGTAGGCTGGGCAGTTTTTTTTTTTTTCTCTCAATTGTTTTCGACGTGTGTTATTTCTGTTCTCTCTCTCTCTCTCTCTCTCTCTCTCTCTCTCTCTCTCTCTCTATATATATATATATATATATATATATATATATATATATATATATTATATATATATATATATATATATATATATATATATATATAATATATATATATATATATATATATATATATATATATATATATATATATATATAATATATTATATTTATATATATATATACATTATATATATATATATATATTTATATATATGTATTATATATATATATATATATATTATATATATATACTTTATATATATATATATATATATATATAATATATATATATAAATATATATATATATATAATATATATATATATATATATATATCTATTTATATATATATATATATATATATTAATATATATATATATATATATTATATAAATTAAATATAATATATATATATATATATATATAATTATATATATATTTATATATATATATACGTTATTTTTATAGATAAATTTTACCCTTGAGACATCTTTACATCCCGCTCTTTATATATATATATATATATATATTATATATATATATAAATATATATATATAATATATATATTTAGGGATGTACCGATAGTATCTGTATCGGTATCGGTATCGGAGTATCGGCCATTTTTGATGGTATCGGTATCGGTATCGGTATTGGTTAAAATGGCCGATACTTAGCCGATACTTCTCACTTTTTGGGTGAAAAATTATGAGAAACTTTTAGATTCAATAATAAATCTAGTTCGATTTAGATAGCTAGTACTAAGTTATGTTTTTTTTTTCCTCGATTTCCTTTTTAACTTAGATTTTTAGCTTTTTTCTATATTGGTCTTTAGCGCAAAATTTACCTATTTGGACAGTCATTATTATAATTTATACAGTTTATCTACTTTTTTAGTTGATCAATAGTGTTTTTTTTTTTGTACGCAATTTCGTGAGAGCGTGTGAGTGCGTGAGTGTTTGAAACTTTTCTGGATTATCATATTTTAGATATTTGCTTTAAATAGGGTTTTATCGTTTAAAAATTTAGGTTTGGCGTACGAATAAATTTTTCCTCATTTCTCCTTTGGTTTTTGTCTATTTGTTTGTCTTTTTTATTGCGTGTGCGGGTGCGTGTGCGTGTGCGTGTGCGTTTGTGGGTGTGCGTGTGCGTGTGCGTGTGCATGTGCATGTGCGTGTGCGTGGTATGATAGCAGATTTGCACAGGCGTGCTTTCTTTTGACTTTACCAACATCAATGGCTTGCACTCTAACTCTGCATCTATGGAATACTACCTCTCTAACTCTAATCCTAATTTTATGCTTTTGTCTGAGACCCAGATGGCTAAGGAATTCATCCTTCAAACTCGTTTAATATAATCCAACTATAACTTATTTTTATAATTTCCTTTTGAGGTTGGAGTATGTGGCCTTTGTAATATAAAACATTTCCTTAACACGTGCCGAGAATCTCGATTCCTGAACTTCGATGTTCTGTGGCCTAAAATCTTTTTCATCATCTTACTACAATATTCCATGCTTCTGCTACTGTTATCTCCTAACAGAACAGGAGTTTTCATTGCCTTTTTGATTACCTTACTACTTCTCACGAGACTGTATATCTTCTCATCCAAATTACTGATGATGTCCCTTCTATTTAGGGGATTATATCAGTGTGTACAACAAAAACACTGAATGTGTTGGCGTTCCTTCTCGTACCCTTGATTTAGTCTAGGGAGATAAGCGAACTCATCAGATTGCATCAACGATCCTGGAGTGCAACTGATGTAATATACCCTACGCAACATTCCGGAGTCGTCCAACCAATTCTTCTGAACCACACTCTGACTATGTTTTCACCGACTAGCCTTCGTGCTGACTCAACATTACACTCACCTTCCGCCTACCTATCGGTAAAATTCTGACAGCCACCGAACCTTCATTATCACTATGAAGATTTTATCATTGATACTTCTTCTCTCCTAAACAGCTCCCATCCTGCCCTATTGCCATGTTTTCTGACACTCGTTGATCCCCTGGACCGACCTTGGGCAGTGGGCATTGTGCGTTTGGCTTCTGAACCAGCTAATCTACTTAATTGAAGAAGATGACTGCTTGACTCTTAAGAGCTTCAGAGTTCTGCGAAAAGTTGGAAACTGCTAGAATGTTAATGGATCGAGCGGTTCATTCTCCATCTTGGTGGACTAAACCTGCTTTTTTCTCCTCATCAAAAAATCCATGGTTCGATGCGTGTTTGTTTCACCTGATCCATCTTGCAAGGCTAGAGTACAGACAATACTTTATCGGGGTGTGGACAAAATTCGCGTTCTCCTATTCACTCTTGGCCAATCTTCATCAGCTATGAAATCGTTGCAGGGATACTCTTCGTCGAGCAAGCGGACTTTCATTAAACGAAAATTGCGCTGACCTCCTTGGTTCTCTACTGACATGTCTGCTCTTGGCCTCTGCACAAAACATCTCTAACACTTCTTGTAAATCATCATTTCTCCTCTTATTCGCTCTATGATCTGTTTTAATACTCCAACTGAAAGCAGCCAGAATAGCGCATTCTCCTGGCCTCCCGTAATTTCATTCGCTCTAATTACAACCCTGGGACGTTCTGTATTCCTCTTCCTCCTCCCTCTCCTCTCAGGGTGTCCTATGCCTTTACCGGTCATTTCATTTGATTCGGGTGCATGAGCTTCCTGAAATCTATGACGACGTTAGGAAGGGGAGTGGTCCAAAATGGCAATTCTCTTCGAGTTTTGAGAAAGTGTGCTCCATGCTGACCCCACCCCTCGTTTAACTATATTCTCTATGCCTCCAATACTCAGCACTTTTCCTCAGTGTTGGACAGCGCGCATATGTCCTCAACACCTATTCTCGAATAAAATCTGATGCTGCTTCTGATCGTTTTTCTAACTATCGCCCTATAGCTCTCACTTGTATTCTTTTCTAAGATCTTTTGAAACCCTTCTCAACTCTCACTTCTTAGATCATCTGGAATCTGATTCCCTTCTTTTTTCTTCGACGAGCAAAGCGGACTTCATTAAACGAAAGAAGTTCGCTGACCTCCTTGGTTCTCCTACTGACAGATCTCTCTGGCCTCTTTGCCAGAAAACATCTCTTAAACTTCTGTAAATCTCATTTCCTCCTTTATTCGCTCTGATGATTCTGTTGTTAATACTCCAACTGAAAAGGGCCAAGTCATGCTCCTTGTGGCCCTCCTATTTTCCTTTCTAATTCAGAACCCTGGGACGATTCCTGGTATTCCTCTCTCCTCCTTCTCTCTTAGGTGTCCTACTGCCTCTTACCTGTCATTTTCATTTGATCGGGGTGCATGAGCGCTGAAAAATCTATGCAAACTTAGGAAGGCGGGGTGGTTCCAAATGCATTTCCTCTTCGAGTTTTGAGAAAGTGTGCTTCCATGCTGACCAGACCTCACCCCTCGTTCAACTATATTCGCTATGCCTCAATACTAGCACTTCCCTCGTGTTGGAAGCGCGGCATAGTCCAACCTATTCCGAAAAAATGATGCTGCTCTGATCCTTCTAACTACCGCCCTTATAGCTCTCACTTGTATTCTTTCTAAGATCTTTGAAACCCTTCGTAACTCTCACTTCTTAGACCATCTGGAATCTCTTTTCCTTTCTTTCTGATTACAGTACGTCTTTCGGTGCTCGAGATCTTACTGGCGATATACTTCTTCCTATTTAACACGATTTATGGTTTATCCGCCTAGAACTACGGGAAGACTTGTGTTGTGGCGCTTGACATATCCAAGCATTTGCACGAGTATGCATGCGTCACTTCTCTCCAAGCTTCCTCCTTTTGGTTTTCCTTCTTCTCTTTGCTTTACTTATGTCTAGCTTTTTTTCAAATCGCTCAATGTCGGCTGTTGTTGATATGGCGACTTCTTTTTCTGTCCATAGTGGTGTTCCTGAGGGTTCTGTTTTATCTCCTACCTTTTTTCCTGCTTTTCATCAATGATCTTCTCCCCTGCACATCTAACTCTATTTATCCACTCATATGTCGATGGCTTGACCCTTCATTCTTCAACTCATATCAATTCTGCTCACCTCTTTTAATTCTAGAATTGCCTCTCGTTTTAATTTTTCCGATTCTATTTCTCGCTGATCTGGGATAGAATTTCAGGGTATGGGTCGCTCAAGCTTGTGAAAGTTAATTCCTTAAAAACACCAAACGTTCAATAAATATTTTTCTAGGCAACTTTTTAATTTTTCACTTATTTCAACTGTTCTACCGTCTCTCTTTTTGACAATATGTCATCTTTGGCCTTAACATAAAACAAAAAAAGTTTTGAAACCTCAACCACAGTTGGTTGCAGGCGGCCTCAGAAGAAACTGGGAGTTCTTTTAGACTGCGAGACTTTTTTCCTCCTCTCAGTTACTCCACCTATACAAGGGTCTCACCCGCCTTTGTTGGAGTACTGCTCTCATATCTGTGGGGGGCGGGGCTCTGTTTCATCCTGCTTTTGGATAGGGTCGAGTCAAAGGCCAAAAACTTATAAACTGTCCTGTATTTTTCAGTTCACTTGACCCTTTATTTTTCAAGCAACATCATTCCTGCTTTCTCCCTCTTCTAAAAATTCTACAGACGTAAATACGAGGAAGTTGGCCACTCGCGAACCACCACCTTTACGACGCCCCTCGTAAGCACAAGGGGTGCTGTGTCGGCACATGAGTTTTTGTGTTGATGTTTAGTAACTCCAGACTGGTTCGCTGCGGTGCTTCCTTCTTTCTGCCACCTCTGTTCTGTGGAATCTCTTTCCATCCTCTGTGTTTCCTACTCAATTTAATTTCCCTCATTTAAAGCCTGCGTCTGTGCTCGTCTGCGTAATTTGCGTTGGATGGATTTTTGAGGCGTTCAACACCCACTCCTTGATAAGTTTTCTTGCCGTGGCGGCGGTGACAATTGTATCAAAAAATAAATAAATAAAAAGATTCTAATAAGGAAATTCCTTAAGCTAGCTGAAACTCCACAAGAATGGCACCTCCGACGGTGTAAAGCATAAAATAGCATAAGCGAGGGAGGCTTTGCCTCGCTCGACAAAAAAAAAAACAAATAGAAAACAAAAAAAAAAAAAAAAAAAAAAAAAAAGACAAGAGTGAAACGTTTCCTGTTTAGCTTAGTTATTCTCTCTGATCATGTGTGTCCATCACGATGGTGTCTTTTCAGGCAAAAAAACCTACTGAAGATGAGGATTTGGATATGATAGACTTTGATACTAAGTTCATGGCCGAAATTGCATTAACATCTCATTCACCTTCAAAGATCACACCAGGGACCTCATCGTAAAAATCTTGACAGATGACAGGTCTCAAAGGAGTCAAAGATCGATAATTCAAATTTCTAGCGGTGAAGAGGAAAATGGAGGCGTGCTACGAAAGACATGAGATGCTGCCTAGAGAAGAGAATCCTTGCGGTGGCATGAAATGGGCCAAGGTTTTCATTATTTTCAGTGCTTGCAGAAATAATTATCAACACCTCCCTCATCAGTCGAGAGAGAGCCTATTTATTTTAGTGTAGGTTAGGTAGGAATGTAAACACCCCAAAAAGTGGGAACAGTCTCTCGCCAGATACTAGTGCAAGCTAAGGTTTTTGCATCACAATTTGTGATAAATTTTTGAATGTTGAGTATTGAATTGATATCTTATTTTTAAAGAGTATGTCTATTATGTCATGTTTGATAAACTAGCGGTTTTTTATTTAACTATTCGGCTTATTAATACAACTGAGGTCTCTTCTTGCATTATTTTTCTATTCTTTATATTGTAGCTAGTTAAGAATCTTCTTGTAAATTGTAATCATGTTGATAACTAAAAGCTCATGTAGCCTAAACTTTGTTAACTACTTACTGAAAAATGAAATGGGAATATTTTTTAAATAAAGCAACAAACATTAAAAAGTTATTAATACTATATTTGCATTATTATTCCTTAAAGGTACTATTTTAATTTATAAAAAAATATACTTGGGAAAACAAATATGAAAATAGCATGGACTAAGTATTGTTCTGATAATAGAAATGGCAACTTGTAGTTGCCTAGCAGTGCACAAATGTTCATAATCTTATTACTGTGATATTATTATAATTAATTACCAGTATCCGGTACGGTATCGTTCGGCACCTAAAAAAATTCAGAGTATCGGTATCGGATCGGCCTCTTTTCTGGTATCGGTACATCCCTTAATTTATATATATATATATATATATATATATATTATATTATATATATATATATATAATTTATATATAATATATATATATATATTATATTATAATATATATATATATATATATATATATATATATATATATATATATATATATAAATATACTATATATAATATATATATATATATATATATATATTATATATATATATATTAATATTATATATATATAATATATATATAATATATATTATTATTATATTATATATATATTTATATATATATATATATATAATATAATATATATATAGTAATAATATATAATATATATAATATATTAATATTATATATATATATATATATAATATATATATATTATATATATATACATATATATATATATATATATATATATAATTTATATATTATATATATATTATATATATATATATATATATTATATATATTATATATATTATATATAATATATATATATATATTATATATATATATATATAAATAATATATATATATATAGTATTATTTATATATAATATAATAGTGATATATAGATATATATATATATATATATATATATAATATATATACTATATATGATGTATATAAAGATACAAGTTTAATGTACTTTCCTTAGCTAATATTATACATATATATAAACAAACAACATATATTATATATATACTATATATATAATATATTATATATATATATATATATATATATATATATATAATATATATATATATATATATATATATATATACTATATATATATATATATATATATATATATATATATTATATATATATATATATATATATATATATATATATATATATATATAATATATATATAGTATATATATATTATATATATATATATATATATATATATATATATATATATATATATATATAATATATATATATTATATATATTATATAATTATTATATTATATATATATATATATATTATATATATATATAGTATAGTATATATATATATTATATATAATATATATATAAAATTACTATAAATATATATATATATAATAGAATATATATATATATATATATATATATATATATATATATATAAATTAGGGATGTACCGATATACCAGAAAAGAGGCCGATACCGAACCGATACTCTTATTTTTTTAGGGGCCGATACCGATACCGATACCGATTCTTTAATCTAACTAATAATACACAGTAATAAGATAGAACATTGTGCATGCTAGGGCACTCAGATTGCATTTCCGTATACAACAATACTTAGTCATTGATATTCATATTTTGGTTTTCCCAAGTATTATTTAATTTTATTAAATTTAAATAGTACCTTAAGGAATAATAATTTGCAAATATAGTATTAATAACTTTTTTATTGTTTGTGTTTATTAAAAAATATTCCATTTCCATTCAAGTAAGTATTAACAAAGTTAGCTAACTAGCTTTTATGTTATAACATGATTACAATTTACAAGAAGATTTTTTAACTAGCTACAATATAAAGAATAAAAATAATGCAAGAAGAGACCTCAATTAATCAGCCCGAAAAGTAAAAATAAAAAAACGCTATTACATCAAACATGACATAATAAAATAAATACTCCTTTAAGATAATCATTCAATACTCAAAATCAAAAATTCACAAATTGTGATGCAAAAACATTAAGCTTCACTAGTATCTGGGCGAGAGACTGTTCCTTTTGGGGTGTTTTACAATTCTAACCTAACCTACAACTATAAATAGGCTCTCTCCGACTGATGAGGAGGTGTTATAAATTATTTGCCTGCAAGCACTGATAATAATGAAAACCTTGCCCCATTTTCATGCCACCGCATGAAAGGATTCTCTTCTCTAGGCAGCATCTCATGTTTTCGTAGAGCCTCATCTCCTCTTTCACAGACTACAAATTTGAATTATCTTTGCTCCTTGATGACTGTTTCTTCAGTTTTTAGATGAGGTTCCTTGGTGGGATTCCTTTGAAGGTGAAATGAGATGTTAACTGCAATTTCGGCCCATGACTTATCAAAGTCTAACAATATTCCAATTCCTCATCTTCAGTAGGTTTATTTGTGAAAAGACACCATCGGTCACTATCAGTGGGTGTGCAAGGGGTTGCAGATAAAGGCGGCTTCCCACTTCTCTGTCGTTTTTTTTTTTTTTTTTTTTTTTTTTGTTTTTTGTTTTTTTTTTTGTCGAGCGAGCAAGCTCCTCGGTTATGCTATTTTTAATTGCTTCACCGTCGGAGGTGCCATTCTTGTTGGAGTTTCAGCTAGCTTAAGAATTCCTTATTAGAATCTTTTATTTATTTTTTTTTACAGATGTCACCGCCGCTCACGGGCAGAACCTTATTCAAGGAGTGGGTGTTGAAAAAATCCATCAAACGCAAATTACGCAGATGAGCACAGACGCAGGCTTTAAATGCAGGGAAATTAAAGTTGAGTAGGAACACAGATGAGAAGAGAATTCAAGAACAGAGGTGGCAGGAAGAAAGAAGCACCGCAGCGAACCAGTCTTGAGTTACTAACATCAACACCAAAAACTCATGTGCCGACACAGCACCCCTTGTGTACGAGGCGTCGAAAGGTGGTGGTTCGCGAGTAGAATGTTCCCTCGACACTTGACCTCTATAGTAATCTATAGAAAAGGGATAAAGCACCAACACCGCGCCGAAATATAAAAGGTCAAGTGAACTAGAAAATACAGGGACAGTTTTATAAGTTTTTGGCCTTTACTCACCCTATCCAAAAAGCAGATTGAAACCAGAGCCCCCGCCCCCCACAGAATGAGAGCAGTACTCCATACAAGGGCGGATGAGACCCTTGGATAGGTGGGATAAAACTGAGAAGAGGAAAAAAAAGCTCGCACTCTAAACGAGAACACTCCCAGTTTGCTTTTGAGGCCGCACTTAGCAACCACTGGGGGTTGAGTTTTCAAAACAATTTTTTTGTTGTAGTTAAGCGCAAGGATGTTTATTATTTCAACAGGACAAGAGAGACGAGAGAACCGTCTCGAAAGAGATAGAAAAAGTTAAGTGTCTTAGAGAGAGATTTGTAGAAGTTGGTTTTTTAAGAATTAAATTTCACAAGCTTGAGACGACCCAACCTGAAATTTTCTATTTCCAGATCAGCTGAGAATAAGGAATCAGGAAAGATTAAAAACGAGAGTGCAATTCTAGAATTAAAAAGAGGGAGCAGAATTGATATGAGTTGAAGAATGAAGGTCAAGTTCATCGGGACATATGAGTGGATAGATGTTAGATGTGGAGGTTGAGAAGATCATTATTGAAAGGCAGGAATAAAGTAGGAGATAAAACAGAACCCTCAGGAACACCACCACTATGGACAGAAAAAGAAGTCGCCCCATCAAAAAAACAGCCGACATTGAGCGATTTGAAAAAAAAGCTAGACATAAGTATGAAAGAGAAGCTTAAAACCCAAAGGAGAGAAGCTTGGAGGAAGTGACGCTTGCCATACCCGATCAAATGCTTAGGATATGTCAAGCGCCACCACACAAGTTTTCCCGTAGTTCCTAAGGGCCGAAAACCATAAATTTGTTAAATAGGAAAGTATATCGCCAGTAAGATTCTCGAGCACGAAAGCCGTTACTGGTAATCAGAAAGAAGGAAAAGAGATTCCAGATGATCTAAGAAGTGAGAGTTGGGAAGGGTTTCAAAGATCTTAGAAAGAATATAAGTGAGAGCTATAGGGCGGTAGTTAGAAAGATCAGAGCGGCTTCATCATTTTTTCAATAGGTTGGAACATATGCGCGCTTCCAACACTGAGGGAAAGTGCTAGAATTTTTGAGGCATAGAGAATATAGCTTGAACGAGGGGTGGGGTCAGCCATGGAAGCACACTTTCTCAAAACTCGAGACGCGAATGCCATTATGGACCCACCCGCCTTCCTAACGTTCATAGATTTCAGGAAGCTCATGCACCCGATCAAAAGGAATGACAGGTAAAGGCATAGGACACCTAAGAGGAGAAGGAGAAAGAGGAATACCAGAATCGTCCAGGGTTGAATTAGAGGAATATAGGGGAGGCAAAAGAGATGATTGGCCTTTTTAGTTGGAGTATACAACAGAATTCATCAGAGCGAATAAGAGAGGAAATGATGATTTACAGAAGTTGTTTTAGAGGATGTTTTTGGCCAAGAGGGCCAGAGAGATCTGTCAAGTTAGGAGAACCAAGGAGGTCAGCGCATTTTCGTTTAATGAAAGTCCGCTTTGCTCGACGAAGAGAAAAGAGAAGGAAAAGAGATTCCAGATGATCTAAGAGAGTGAGAGTGGAGAAGGTTTCAAAAGATTCTTAGAAAGAAATACAAGTGAGAGGCTATAGGCGATAGTTAGAAAAAAGGATCAGAGCAGCATCATTTTTTTCGGAATAGTGGACATTATGCGCGCTTTCCAACACTGAGGAAGTGCTAGTATTGAAGCATAGAGGAGATATAGTTGAAACGAGGGTGGGGGTCAGCATGGAAGCACCACTTCTCAAAACTCGAAGAGGAATGCCATTTGGACCCACCCGCCTTCCCTAACGTTTCATAGATTCAGGAGCTCATGCAACCCGCATCAAATGAAATGACAGGAAAGGCAGTAGGACACCTAAGAGGAGAAGGAGGAGGAAGAGGAATACCAGAATCGTCCAGGGTTGAATTAGAGGAAATTAGGAGGCCAAAGAAGAGATTGCCTTTTCAGTTGGAGTATTAACAACAGAAAATCATCAGAAGCGAAAAAAGAGGAGGATTGGTGATTAACAGAGTTGTTAGAGGAGTTTTTGGCAAGAGGACCAGACAGAGATCTGTCAGTAGGAGAACCAAGGGAGGTCAAGCCAGTTCGTTTAATGAAAGTCGCTTTTGCTCCGACGAAGAGTATTCCCTGCACGATTTCAGCGAATGAAAATGGCAAGAGTTGAAGCGAGAACGAGAATTTTTCCACACCCGATAAGTAATTGTCTCTTAGCCTGACATGGACAGGAACCAAAACACGATCGAACCATTGGATTTTGAGGAGAAAAAGATTTAGTCCAAGAAGGAATGACCTGCTCATCCCATTAACATTTACAGTTCCCACTTTATCGGCAGAATCTGAAGCATCTTAAGAGTCAAAGCAGTCA
>JABUQX010040904.1:7500-20000 GCA_015478945.1 Trachelipus rathkii | reverse complement strand
CCTTTTTCTAAGGGAGGCAAGGTTACGTTCCTTTACAGGGACCTTTCCTGTTATGGTGAAAATAAGAGACAAAAAGGGATTGAGAGACACGAATGCTGGTTTTTTCTTATATATAATAAATAATATGAATAAATAGTATTTTTAATAACAAATCCTAGCTACCTATGGCTGTTAACTTTAATTTATAAACACCCTATTAATACCTAAGCTAAATACCATATATCAGTTATTTCATAATAAAATATATAATACAATGCAAATTCGGATTATGTCTATTATTTATAAGTTCAATTTATTTACAAAAGGTACAGGAGCAATACTTCCTTTAAACGTCGTTATTCAGACGGTAATCCTTCGGAAGATGCCCTTTACTCCTTTTATGCTACGTTGGTTTTATCCTCTAACCTTGACCTTCCTATAATGGTCAATAGGTTGAATCCTTCGATAAGTCCTAAGTATATGAATCAGCCTGATCCAACTGACACACAACCTGTGTGAACTTTCGACTTTGGAATATTCCGTGATCTGATTTAAGTCTTAGTGGCTAACCTAGGGTTAACCTGGGCCTCTAACTTCAGTTTCAACCTTAGTCGGCGATTAATTGTAGCCTTGGCCTCAATATTTGGTCGTAACCTTGTCGGACTTGACCTCGTCTCTGGGCCCGATCAGAATCCAATCTTTAAGCTGGGTCCCAAACTCGGCTCCCTGAAATCATAAAATGACCAACTATTAATTATTGCCCATTCTAATAGTACTAAATACATAACTAAATGACGCCAATAGTTATTCACGCCATCGGAATAACAATTAATAATCGTTACAATAATAATAATAATAATAATAATAATAATAATAATAATAATAATAATAATAATAATAATAATAATAATAATAATAATATTAATAATAATTTGATTCTTAACCTATCCCTTCGGCACAATTATAATCTAAATTCGTATGTGTGCCCCCTTCCTCAAATGTGGGCCTCTCATATCTTAAAAAGTCCTTATCATACCTCTGCATGTGTTTTTAACCATGCCACGTATGCGTACCCACACACACCACACATATGACCCACACCAACACCATATATATATATATATATATTATATATATATAATATATATAATATATATCTATTTACATATATATATATATATATATATATTTATTACTTCCCATATATATATATATATATATATACATATATATATATATATATATATATATATATATATATATATATATATATATATATATATATATATATATATATATATATATATAATATATATATTATATATATATATAATAATTCCTCCTTAAATCCTTTTGACTATTTCTTCCTATAATTTACTGTGTCATTTTTTTTCTAAACCTTTCCGTTTAATCCATTGACCATTCCTAATAAATTTTCCTGGTCATGTATTAACCAAAAAGAATCCCTATATATAAATTTTACAATGCTCTTTGGTAATTCCTCATAATTCTAACAATGTCACCTAGTTTATATGTATCTAATTCTCAACAATTTACGCTTAACACTGCTATATTTTAATTAAACTTAAACGTTATTTCGTTAAATTGAAACAGCACGCCATAAATCTTATTCCTACTTTTAGATTTTAACCTATCGTAAATATCACTCTATATTTAATTATACATACCAATTTTTGGGAGAGTTTGCTTCTTATAAAGCTGGAAATCACAATTTAGTAAATAAATCCTTAGAAAGTTGACAATCACAATTTAGTAAATAAATCCTTAGAAAGCTGACAATCACAATTTAGTAAATAAATCCTTAGAAAGCTGACAATCACCAAATTTAGTAAATTAAATCCTTAGAAGCTGACAATTTCACCAATAGTAAATAAATCCTTGAAGCTGACAATCACAATTTAAGTAAATAAATCCTTAAGGAAAGCTACAATCACAATTTAATAATAAATCCTTAGAAAGCTGACAATCACAATTTAGTAAATAAATCCTTAGAAAGCTGACAATCACAATTTAGTAAATAAATCCTTAGAAGTTAGCACTTTCTTTTTAAGCCTGTATTCAATTCGACTGTTCACTTGAACCTTTTTAGAAAATCAATGAATTTCCTTTCCAGCCTGGACATAGTTTTCTGCTTCGTAAAAATTGGAAGGTTGATTAAATAGATGACACGAGTCATCAGACTCGTGACACTACTCACCCCTTCAAGATTGGAAACCCAATCTTTAAAGAAGGAAAAACATCCCATAAAATAAACAATAATAAACAATAAAAAAAACTCAATAATAATATAAACAAGAGTAGCAAACTCACCTAGTTTCCACTAGACGCCCTTCTCTCCTCAGCCCTCCTTTCATACTCCAATACCCTTTTCTGTACATTCGGAAGATCTGGAGCTGACCCTCTTGACCGTGTCATTGGCCGATGTTCAATCTCCGATCCTTGTTGGGTTCCTTCCTGTCCTTCTGATCCATCAGCCAACATCATTTGTTCAGGATCCTCACCAACTTCTCTTAATTCCTCATGAATGGATCTGGAATTATAAAAAGGGATATTTAAATTACCTATAACATGATTATCTACCTGTATATCCTCATCATGTACCGAAGTTATACTTCCTGGAACCTCCTCTTCTTCTCCATCAGTGGCGTCTGAAACGGTTATACCTATGGTGTAACTGTCATTAGGGAACCTTAACTCTCTTTCAAACCTCTGTAAGTCGAATTCCGCATCTGAATTTGCATCCTCTGGTGCTGAATCTACCCAATCCAAGAGATCACTAGTATCTATAGGAGATGGCATAGGTTCTGCCTCTGTTTGTGTTTCCTTATCCTCTCCTAAATACTCCGTTTGAATTCCTATATCTCTTTTATGGCTTGGTTTACCCATGGCCAATTGTAAAAGGTCCCATGTTTCCTTGATTTCTGTCCTACCCTTTCTTTTCTTTTTTACTCTCTCTGGGAACGTACTATATATGATACCTGCTGGTGCTTCCTCTATTTCATCCTCTGTTGTTATTTCAGCCCTATATTCATTGTGTGGATGGACTTCACCTTTTTCATTTTCGAAATACTGCCTGAGGTAATCTGGTGGGTCTGCCCATACTTTTAAGTGTGCGTAGTGAACCCTCATAGTTTTACCTTGACCCTCAACATCATATGTCATTCCTCCAGCTATGACTTTGACAACCGTGAATGGCCCTTCATATCTTTCACCTAGTTTTTTCTCTAAGGACCGATCCGCCGAAATAATCTTCCTTTTGACCTTAACTCCTACTGC
This sequence comes from Trachelipus rathkii, assembly GCA_015478945.1. Classification (NCBI taxonomy): domain Eukaryota; kingdom Metazoa; phylum Arthropoda; class Malacostraca; order Isopoda; family Trachelipodidae; genus Trachelipus; species Trachelipus rathkii. Next base: position 16,724 of record JABUQX010040904.1, on the reverse strand, counting down.
ATAGGGACTTCTAGCTGACTTGTCCTTTACTGTTCTGACTGAGACCCATTTGCTGCAGTGGTCCACAGCCACTAGACAAGCAACATTTCCTCTCCTTGTTTTTGGCATAGCCATTACATCAATTGCCACCAACTCAAAAGGATTAGCAACTTGGATTTTCCAAACTGGTGGGAATATTACCTTGTGGTCTACCTTATTTAACTGACAAACAGGACATGTTCTACATACCTCCTGGATTATAGTATGACCTTTCGGGTGCCATACGTACCTTGCCATCAAGTCCGTTAGTTTTCCTTGACCTATGTGTGCCATGTTTCGGTGTATTACTACACAAATGCTGACCATCTGTTTAAATCCTATTACTGCACACAACTTGCCGTTCTTCATCCTTTTAACTAGTATAGCATCGTTCATTAATAGATCCTCCTTATATCTATGAAATTCCTTTAATAACACATCAGTTTTAAGAATTTGTTTTTTATTCCTAACCTTCTTCTTTAATTCCTTTATCACCTTGGATCTTTCCTGTAATGTAATTATTTCGTTCAATGTTATGATATTGTCAATCCTATTATTTTCACACACTATTACATTATATACATTAACAAGAAAACCATCACTAACCTGATTCTCATCATCCCCATGTGCGATGATGCCTTCTCCAAAGTCCAGAATCGCCTCTGTTTCCACCAAGTAATTCATTCCCAAAAGAAAACATGCTGGAATGAACCCATCCTTAACAACTACCAATGGTAATACTGTTTTCCTGTAGCGTGTGTCTATCCTGATAGCTACTGCTGTGGTGCATTCAACAATTTTGGTGGTGATCCCGTTTAATGTGATGTCCACACTCCATTTCCTCAAAATATGTCCAAATGGTTCTAACTCCCTGATGACAGTTTCCTGGACCAAACTAATGACAGATCCTGTGTCTAAAAAGGCACACCTAGATATTTCACCAATGGAAATGTCTTGCCATGCAACTCCTGATATCTTGTGGTTGCAACTTAACCGAGACCGGTGTCCTCTTTCCTTCATTAATAGGTTTACCCCTAGTCCCTCTTCTGGTGGGTGTTCTAATAAGTTTTCTGCCTCACTTTCTTCACTGTCCATGAATCCTTCATTTTCTTCCTCAGATGGTACCTCTTGTTCCTCAATTGCCAATTCGTCAATTATCGTATCATCCTTATTTACCTGAAACGTGCCATTATCCCTTAATGGATTGAAATGAGTTCCTCCTAATACCTGAATGTGGATGTTTTTTAAATCTTCTCGTTTCCTTGCTTTGGGTCCCATATATACAACTGAGCAACAAGTCCCGTGATGCAGCCAGATCCTTAAGTTAAACTCATCACTAGCTGCCAGTAATACCTCTGGGATTGGTTCCCTTCCTGAAATACTGATGGTTTTTAAATACTTGAGTGATTTGGGTTGTTTATCCAACCCATACATCTTCCTATTATTTATCAAGACCTCTAGTAGGAATTTCCTTAATTCTTGGTGGTCCTTCTTCTGTAGTTGTTCCCTTTTTAGAACTTCCTGTAAACTCAAAAATAGTGAATCAGCACCTCCTGGTACCAACCTTATTACTTCTAGACCTCTTGGTAGGGCCTCTAGATTTATGACATCGATTTCTTCCTCTTGTTTCCTTTGACAACGGGACCATGTATCAGCAAAGATGTTTTCCTTTCCCGGAAAATAATGGATTTGAAAGCTGTACTCGCTTAAATCGTCCAAGACACGAGCCAACTTACTGTCTACCAACTTCATTGTATGGAGGTACACCAGTGGGCGGTGATCTGTGTATAATATGAACTCCTGACCTAACAAAAATGGACGGAAACTCTTGATTCCCCACCTGATAGCCAACAATTCCCTCTCTATGGTAGATGTTCTTCTTTCACACGCATCGAATGAATGAGAGTTATAAGCTATTACTCTTTTTTCCTTTTCCTGTTCCTGACATAGACCTGCACCCATACCAAATCCACTGGCATCCACATAAAGCTCTAATTTTGGACTACCTTCTGTGAAATCCGGAAATGCCAGCTCTACTGATTCTTTCATTAGTCTTTTTAAGCTTTCGAAAGCCTGAATCCTTTCTTCTGTCCATTCGATCTTATCCTTCCTTTTTCCTCCTGTCAAAGCACTAAGGGGTGCTGCCACTCCTGAACAGTTTTTAATGAACTTACGTTGGAAGTTGATCATTCCTAGGTACCGCCTGAGTTCTCCTATGTTATTTGGTCTTTCCAACTTGTCTACCTGATCCATAAATTCTGGGAGCTTCCTTATTCCAGTCCTACTGAGGATATGTCCTAAAAATTTAATTTCCTTTTGAGCCCAGCTGCACTTGCTGATTTTAATTTTTACGTTGGTTTCGGAGAACCGTTGTAGGACCTGTTCGATCAGCAGTAGGTGTTCTTTAAAATCCTTTGATATCAGGAGGACATCATCCACATATACCACCACCTTGTCCCGGCTAAATCCTGTTAGTATCCTCTGCATCTCCCTCTGAAATGCTGCTGGTCCATTTTTCAATCCAAAACTCAGCCTTTTGAATCTGTATTGCCCACTAACGGTAGAAAATGCAGTAAAGTCCTTACTATCCTCTTCTAATTGCATCTGATAGTATCCTTTGACCAAATCCAAACAGGAATAATATTTCACCCCATGACACGAGAAGATTGTTTCCGTAATGTTGGCCATTGGGAACCTGTCTGCTTCTGTCACCTTATTTATGCGCCTATAGTCTATGCATAGACGAAGTGTCCCATCCTTCTTTCTAACAGGTACCACTGGGGAGCTCCATTCAGCGGCACATGGCTCCACAATATCCTTTAGACACAATTCCTGAACCTGTTTTTCAATTTCTTCATTTGTCCTTTGGTCAAATCTTCTCGCCCTTTGGTAGATGGGGGTATAGTCGTGTAACCGAATCCTATATGGTGTCATAGACGTTGTTGTTACATCTGAGTCACTCTTGCTAAATACACCTCTTTGCCTATATAATACTTCTATTGTTTCCTTTCGTTGTTCTTGTGGTAATTTCCTTTTCTAATTTTTCCCTTGTCCATTCCTCCTCAATGGTCCCTTGTCTTCCTGTTCCTTGTACCATTGTGTTTATTGTATATCCTTTATTGTCATATTTTTGGAGGTCCTCTTCGTCTAATACCAGATGGGCTATTCCTATTTTCTCTCTTTTTCCAAATCTTAATTGTCCTGGTACAAGTTTCCTGATTAATATAATACCTTCTTTTGTATTCCATTTTACCAATCCTGGTAGTATTTTAAATCGTTTATTGTAACCTCTTCGACTATTTTCTTCTCCTTCGACCAATAGTTCTTCTGGTTTCATATCATAGTACCTTCCTTCTCTGGGCCTAATCTGGTTTGAAGTCCACACAGCCTTTACTGGAACCCAATCATTTATCGTAATTTTAACTTCTTCTGCAGTATGTACTGGCAAGGATATTACCGTCCTTACACAATTCCCCGACCTTTCTGAAAAGTAGACCTGTTCCTTTGTATTTTGTTCACCATATCTTGTGAAAGAACCATTCCTAACGTCGATTTTAATTTTGTTCTGAATTAAAAAAGGCATACCCAGAATTGTACCTTCTTTTAGTTTTTCAACCACAATGAAATCTGCTGAACCATAATTAATGTCCTCAATTGAAATCCTTAATTTTGCTGTTTGGTGGGATTCCACAACCATTCCTGGGTCACCTACTCCTCGTAACCTCATTATCCTTTTTGAGACTTCGGGATCACGGATTCTTTTGAATTGGTCCTGGCCTATGATGCAATATTGCGAACCTGAATCAACAATAGCTGTCATTTCTACATTATTTAATTTTATAATAAATTTCAACAAAGGAGTAATATTGATGCATTGCTTATATTCAATGGTTGTCCTTCTTATGGCGTGGTATATGCCAGTTGTAGTGTTCACTGCCAATGTTTCTCTTCCTTTGGGTATCCTTTGTGGTAAGGCATCCTTAATTTCCTGAGGTTTCCTGCTTATGAACTCCTCTGCTTCTGGATCCAATACTGTATCAACTTGAATAACCGGGCTGGGTCCTAAACAGTGGTTTACTTGGGGGTGTCGCTCCTGCTCGTTCCCGGGGTCGGCGGAGCTACCTCGTTTCCCGAAGTTGCTTGTTTTTGGTACTTTATTAATCCTTGTATTTGTTCGGAACGTGTACACAGTTTCCTCCAACGTTCTATGTTGGTTGCATAACAAAAGGCACTTTGCTTTTCAATGGCGTTTCCTCTCATTCTGCTTTTGTCCACCCTTATTTGTTGATCGTTGTCTTCTGTAAACCTCGTTCTTGTCTGAAATCCTCTTCGAATTCACCATCCGCAGTCCGATGTTCATATTACTCCCCACATCCTACGCACCACCCGATTATATTTTCGAACATTCTCTTTCTTAAAATGTTCCTTACCCTGGTTGCACCAGTAACATCTTTTTTCCTCATTGTCATTTTTTTTTCATGTTTTTATTTTTTTTTTTTTTTGCCTTTGGTTGTCTTCTTGTATTCGATTTTTTGCTGACCTAGTACTGGCCTTCCATAGCGCATTTATCTGCGTATGTACTCTTTATGTGTTTGGTTCTCCAGTTTGTGTGGCCCTAGCGGTATACCCTCAGCCGTTGATCTCCTCCTCTTGGTCGTTCCCAAACTCGTCTCCTTTCATTGTGCCCAGGTTTAGCACATCTTTCACACCTTACTTTAAGGCTTTCTTTCTCATTTCCCATCCTTATTCTGAATCTCCTTTGCATCTTTGTCGGTAGACAATTCAAAATTGTTCTTCAATATTTGTTTGTCCCTATCTTCCTCTTTAGTGGCTGCCTCAGTGGTTTGAACCCTTAACGCAAACTCAGCCACTTTTTTCATTTAGTTCGGCGCATCTCTAACCTCCAAAACTCTTTTTGTAAATCTATCTGCTCGGTTTCCTCTTTCCTCCTGTTGCACCAGCTTTTCAATTAGCCACGAAAGTGGTATCATTTGACCTTGGCCCTAATATCTATGAGTATGTCCTTATACCGGACCTTCTAAGGAAATTTCTAGCTCTACTGCGCCAACGACTCTAATGCTTACCCAGGTTTTCCTTTGCGTATCGTTTCGGTAGTCTTCTATAAATGGCCTAAATTTCTGGACTTTTTCTTTCCCATTTTAAAGGTTTCACAGCTTTAACATTACCGCCTAAATGACTTGCTTCACCTCTACCGCTTCACCGGCTAAAACGATTTAAAATATCTTACTCACTGCTTTAGTATGTTCCACACCTGACTCTTCCAATTCAACTAACCTTTTGAGCCATTTTTTTCCTCCCTGGTCCAATTCACTCTCAGCTTCTTCTGTTTCATCTTCCGCCGTAGAACTTCCATCGAAGGTGTATTTTCTTTCCGCCCTCCTTCTCCTTTTCTTATTCTTCCTCTTTGGCCTGTTGCTACTGTGCTCATTTGTCACATCAAATGGGTCACTTGTTGCCCTCTCTGAGCTACTTTCCTCATCTGTTTCATACCGTGGTGTCTTCTTTGGTATATTCCTTTGTTTAACGCTTTGATCACGGGTCAGCCTCCATTTTTGGTAGGCCTGATCCTCGATCCTCACTCTATTTTTTATGTTAAGACTTCCTTTAGGATCCGTGCTTTGTCCTGTCTGGGTAACTTCTGTTACCTCACTGCTTTGTCCTGTGACTATCGGTTCTTCTTCAGTACGGTGTGGGTCCTTTCTTACTATTTCAAAACCTGAAATATTACTTCTAATACCGTCATCATCCGATCAGTCATCTAAATTTTCATCCTTTGTTATGGCAATTTGAAACCCTTCCAAGTACTCAATTGCACTCAGTTCCTTGGTGGGCTGCTTAGTCTCCTCCATGTTAACTCTATCACCTTGTCCTTATCTGAACTTTCCACATTCTGAAACAAGAAATAAAAAAATGCAGTACTGACAACAACACACAAAAAAAATGGGCGTATTTTAAAATAAATTATACTTAATTTATTTAATATTATAATATAATTATAATTATTTTTTTTTACTACTATAATATATATATATATATATATATATATATAATATATATATATCATATATATATAATATATATAAATTATATATATATAGATTTATATATATATAGTATATATATATATATTATATATATATATATATATATCCCTTATTTCCCAAAACCGGCAGTAGAACAATACCAAGTTCTCCTTTAGTTTTTTATGAGTTCCCCAACAATCGTGGACTTGCTCTTCTGCTACAATCGACCGTGAATACATTTTCAAGAAGAGGAGAAATATTTCGTCCTCTCTTCTTCCTTACAATTTGTCGAGTAACCGCTGGGACGAAAGAAAAGAAAATCACGGCCAACAAAATATATTCAAAGGAAAAAGAAATTTTTTTTTTATAAACGTTCCCTTGATATAACGATTAGATCTTTTTAATAATAAAAGAACTAACAAAACTTATTATTAATTCCTACTGTTTCACCAAAAACAAAATTAACCTTCAATTTGAAAAAAAAAAAAACGAAAATTTCGATTATGTTACAAAAAAAAAACAAACCCTATCATATATTATATTATATATATTTATATATTATTAATTATATTACTATATATAGTTAGTATATATATATATTATATATATATATCTCATATATATATATACTATAGATATATTTTTAGAAAATAGTATATATATATATATTAGTAATATTTATATATATTATATATATATATTAATATATATATATATATATATACTATATATATATATAATATATATATATTATAAAATATATATTACATAATCTATATATATAGATTTTATATATATAATATATATATATATCTTAAAAATATTACAGAAGCTAATATATAGATTTGTTGAAATATTATATATATATATATATATATATATATATATATATATATATATATATAAATTTTTTTTTTAAACCAAAACAAAACCAACAAAAAGAATGTTCCTCACCTTTATTAGTCTCCCTATTGACCTCCTCTTTTCTCGTTCACCACCGGTGATTGGTCTCTTAATTTTGATACGAGACCACAGTGAAATGAAAACGTTTGTTTTGATAACGGCTTGTTTCGTTTTGTTGTTACGTCTCCTTTTTATGAGGGAGGCAAGGTTACGTTCCTTTACAGGGACCTTTCCTGTTATGGTGAAAATAAGAGACAAAAGGGGATTGAGAAACACGAATATTGGTTTTTTTTTATATATAATAAATAATATGAATAAATAAGTATTTTAATAACAATCCTAACTACCTATGGCTGTTAACTTTAATTTATAAACACCCTATTATTACCTAAACTAAATACCATATATCAGTTATTTCATAATAAAATATATAATACAATGCAAATTCGGATTATGTCTATTATTTATAAGTTCAATTTATTTACAAAAGGTACCGGAGCAATACTTCCTTTAAACGTCGTTATTCAGACGGTAATCCTTCGGAAGATGCCTTTTACTCCTTTTATGCTACGTTGGTTTTATCCTCTAACCTTGACCTTCCTATAATGGTCAATAGGTTGAATCCTTCGATAAGTCCTAAGTATATGAATCAGCCTGATCCAACTGACACACAACCTGTGTGAACTTTCGACTTTAGGAATATTCCGTGATCTGATTTAAGTCTTAGTGGCTATACAAATTGAACTGCGGTTTAATTGCAGTATTTACATCTAGGTTTACAAACCTTAGGTCCTGGCAATTAGTTGGTAGCCTTTGGCCTCGAAATTGGCGTCGTAACCTTGTCGGACTTTGACCTCGTCTTGGGTCCGATCAGGAATTCCAATCTGTTTAAGCTGGTCCTAAACTCGGCCCCTGAATCGATAATATGACAACAACTACTCCTATGCATTCATTAATTAAATAATTAGATAAATTACACCGATAATTAGTCACACGAGTAAATAATAATAATAAAAAATAATAATAATAATCATAATAATAATAATAGATTAATAATAATAATAATAATTAATAATAAAAATAATAATGAATAAAATAATAATATATAATCAGAATAATAATAATAATAATAACATATAATAATAATAATAATATAATAAATAATATAAAATAATAATAATAAAATAAATAATAATAATAATAATAATAATAATGTTTTAAAAACAAACCCTAACTAATATGTACACACTTTTGCGGCGCGCCTCACACCCTATTAATCTAACAAACCATCCAGGTAAAACAATAGATAATAATAATAATAATAAGTAATAATGAATAATAATAATAATAAAATAAATAATAGATATAATAATAATAATATAATAATAATAATATAATAATATATATAAGAATAATAATAACAAAATAATAATAATAATAATATGACTTTTAACTTATTTCTTCGTTCGTAATTCGTAACCTAAATTTCGTAAGTTGTGCCGCCTTCCTCCAAGTGTGGGCCTCTTTATCTTAAAAAGGTCTTATTCACTACCTCTGCATGTGTGTTTAGCATGTACGTATCAGTACCACACACACAACACACACATATATACTCACACACACACACATGATAGCATTTATTATTATATATATATATATATATATATTATATATATATATATAAGTATATATATATATATATATATATATATTATAAATATATATATATATAGTATATTATATATATATAATTATATATTATATCATATATATAGTATATTCATATATATATATAATCCTCCTTAAGTCCTTTTGACTATGCTTCTATAGAGATTACTGTGTCTTTTAGATCTAAACCTTTCCGTTATCTGACCATCCCCTTAATCATAATTGTTCATGTCATTTAACCAAAAGATCCTATATATAAATTTTACATGCTCTTTGGTAATCCTATTAATTCTCTAACAATGGCACCTAGCTTTAACGTATCTAATTCTCAACAATTACGCCTACGAACACTGCTTATATTTATAAGTTAAACTTTAAACAGTTATTCGCGTTAAATTGAAAACAGCCGGGCGCATAAATCTTATTCCTACATTTTAGATTTTAACCTTCGTAAATATTCGCTCTATATTTATTATACATAGCATTTTGGGAGAATTTGGCTTCCTTATAAAGCTGGAAATCACAATTTAGTAAATAAATCCTTAGAAGTTGACAATCACAATTTAGTAAATAAATCCTTAGAAAGCTGAC
>JABUQX010040904.1:0-5000 GCA_015478945.1 Trachelipus rathkii | reverse complement strand
TATATATATAGCTATTATATATAATCATATATATATATATACTTACTATATATAATATATATTATATATATATATATTATACTATATTATATATATAGATATATAGTATATATATATATATATAATATATATATTATATATAATATGATATATATATACTAATATATAATATATATACATCTTATATATAATATATATATATTATATATTATATATATATATAAAATATATATATATATATTATATTATATTAATTATATATATATATATAATATATATATATATATATATATACATTATAGTATATAATACTTATATATATATATATATATATATATATAATAATATATATATATATAACTATATGAATATATAACTATAATATAAATATATAATATATAATATGTAATATATATATAATACATATCATATAATACTAATATAATATAATATATATATATATATAAGTTATTAATTATATACTATATATACTATATAATATATTATATAAGTATATATATTATAATATACTATATATAATATATATATATAAATATATATAAATAATATTTAATACATATATAATATAATATATAATATTAATATAATAATATATAATTATATATTATATATAATATATAAAAATAATAATAATAAATAATATCAATAATAATATATAATATATATTAATAATAATATATATATATATACAATATATTATATAATATATATAATGTATATATATATATAACAACATATAGTAATAATATAATATATATATATATATTAATATTATAATAAATAATATATAAATATTAAGTAATTATATATAATATATAAATATATTTTATATATAGATAGTATAATGGAGCCTAAAGATAATATTAATATAATATAATATATATATATATAATATATATATATATATATAATACTCAAATATATATGTATACTATATAATAATCAATAGTTATATATTTAGACTTTATATTATATATATATAAATATATACTATTAATATATATATAAATAGTATTAATAATATTAAATATATAATATATATATATAAAAGATATTTTACTATAATATATATATATATTATAATATAATATAATTTTTTTTTTTTTAAAAAGTTCCACACCGTAACTGGCAGTAGGCCCTGTTCTAGGAAGGGAATTTCTTCTAGTAATTTCTACTAGGATCCGAACTAGGATTCGAACCCGTTACCTTTCCAGTGGCGATTCCGTCGCTGATCTACCGTTTGAGCCACTTTGTATATATATATATATATTTAATATTATATATTATTATATATATATATATTTATATATATATATAATAATAATATATAATATATATATAATATATATATTAGATAAATATTTATATATTACTATATATATTATATTATAGTTATATATATATTTATATATATATATATATATATATATATATATATATATATATATAAAGCAATTGTTATTAATTATTATAAGCATTTTCAATTTAAACAGCCGTTTGACAAATATATTTTAAATGATCCTTTTTCCTTTTAGACACTCCTGCTCCTGCTCCTGTTCCTGTTCCTGCTGCTGGTCCCACAGTGGAAAGTAAGCTATTTCAAACTGATAATTTTGCTGATTTGGTTCCAGTTAGACCTCATGAAGATAAAGCAATGGCAGAAGTAATATTAAGCACAACTCCCCTTATAAAAAATAATACATCCGGTCAAGGAGGCGAAAAAGGTTGGCAGGTATAATAAATTTATTCGAATTTTGAGACGAGAAAATTTATTACTAAATGCAATATAATCTAACATTCAATTTTATTTTTTTTATGTAAATTAAATATTGTATTTCTAAATACATTGTTAATAAGTTTATTTCCATTTTTTTTGAAAAGTATGTTCAAAATACAAAAAAAGTATTTTCCAATTTTTTTTTATTTTCTAAAACTATTTTTCTCAATATTTTGCAGATGCTGTTGGAAATGCTCAGAACCTTGCATTCACTTTTGATCTCATTTTCTTTGTTACAGTTCTTGGAGTATTTCAGATAAATGGATGTATTTAGTTTATTTGAATTAATTGTGAAAATCAAATTTAAGTAACATATTTTACGATTTCAGTCTTGCTTGCTTTCAATAATCAACTTTTGATTTAATAATGGCTTTTCTCTTCTTTTACCATTATATTTAATTGAAATAAAATTATGTAGAATAATTAAAAGATGAAATTATAAAAAGTTTTTTTAATAACAAGACTATTAATAATTTATAATTTAGGAAAAAGATTGCAAGATTTTTTATTTATAAAAATTTATAAGTATTACTTAAAAAATCTCTACCATGTTTTCTATATTCATTTATTGCAATTTACCGTCAGGATCATATGTCTTGTCTCCAAGTGATAAGTTGAAGGAGAGCAGAAAATAAAAATTTATAAGAAATTGCCATGTTAGACATAAATGATTAGGATATGGCTCGAGAAGTGGGAATAACTACGAGATCATCAAAAATATTGCTGCAAGGAAATGTTAGTGTAAAGTGTCTAGTTATATGAGAGAGTTAGGTGGCAATTGTGCCTTCGGAAGATACTAGAAAAGAAAAAGAAAGAGAAGCAAAGTTATTGATATTTTTTTGTGAAATGATAAAAACTGCTAGAGTGTTTGACTCAGAATGATCATTGTATTTTTTTAGAAGAAATTAGTTTTTAGTGTCTCAAAGAATAGATTTTGTACAATTTTGGATGAAATAAAAATGGATTGATTTTCTGAGTTTTGAAGACGTAATTCGCTGAAGGCAGCTTCCATGTAGTGAATAGCCCGAGAACTGCAGAGTTAAAATGGGGTTTGTTAGCTTTAGTTTAAGGAAAATTTATATTGCTCACCTTCATGAAAAAGATAATCATATTGACTATGCTATGCACTCTGAATAATTTAAGAGACACTCCGACTAAAGCATTAGTTATTCCATGGGAAAACAAAGAGCTTGATAGCAGGTCTATTCAATTTGCAACATAACAGTGCGAGAAACATTTCCTCGCCGTTGGCGAGGATTTTTCCAACTGGAAACTTGAAGAGATTGAAGAGGATACAGAGATAAAAAGGTTACCGGAGCAACAAAGAAAAGGAAAGAGTTTAGCAGAATAAGAGGAAAGATTGAAAGTTAAAAAATAGTAGAGAATTCCATTTTGATCTTTCTGGAAAAGAAATGTTAGTCAGGTTATCCAGCTGTATCACGAGAAATAGGGATATTCAGCGACGGTGATGAACAGTCAAACCTCCCAATATAACGAAGAAAGAAATATGTGCAACAGAACTGAAAGACAATTATGTGATTGAACAAACCTGAGTGTTTTAAAACGAGTGTAAGAGGGGCTCTCTTTAGAAGCACCCCTCTTAGCTTTTGCGAGGCCAGTTGTGTTGTAAACATTAAAAACATTTTGAAGCAAGTGATATTTAACAATTTTAATTTTACTTCAATAGAAAATAGTCAACTCCTGTGAACCAAAGCTCTCTAATATATATATATATATATATATATATATATATATATATATATATATATATATATATATATATATATATATATATATATATATATATATATATATATATATATATATATATATATATATATATTGTTATTTATGTACACATATATATATATATATATATATATATATATATATATATATATATATATATATATATATATATATATATATATATATATGATATATTACGGACGATTCATTGCGGACCCTTATGACCAAAATGGTCCTATATATATTTTTATGCAAAATGGAAGGAGGAGATTATAAAAATTCCACAAGTTTTATATTATAATGAATACATAAATAACAACTAATTCATTAATAATTCGTTCTAATACATATGAATTAAATAAACCTTTAATATATAAATCACAGACAAGCGGAGGCAAAGATCTTCTTCAACAAGTGAGGCGAACAAAACTGAGGAGCGGAGCAGTCATCAATATTCTTAAACGACACAAAAGAGCATTAACACCTTTAAAACAACACACAGGAGCATTAATACCTTTTAAATAACACGGAGGAGCATAAATATCCTTTAAATAACGCAGAGGAGCATTTATATAATATTATAGTCAACCTTTTTCAACACGGTAAATATTTAAAAATGTCACTTAGTTTAATCATCGAAAATGTATCATAGTTTGAAGAACCTAAATCACCTTATTTTATCCAGATTTATTCTGGCAATGTTCAAAATTAGATAAATAATAGGACTTCACTTAAATTAAAAGTTTAAAGAATGTTTAGTTCAATGCACGTTAATTTAGCACTTTAAAGTCAACATAATAGGAACACACTTACTATTTTTAGTCGTAAACTTATCTGTCAATCTCAGCTACTTCGTAGGTAATTCCAACCTGTATAATAGCAAACTTTTCTGAATTCATTTACTCCGATGAGTTTTCGTATTTCATACCATTTATTTAGGTAACTACTTCTTGAGATAAACTTCTTCCTTTGTAATCAACATACGGTTTTCATCAATGTTCTCAGGATTACAGTCCCAACACTAGTCAGTTCCACTAGTCCCAACATTAGTCCAAACACTAGTATATATATATTTTTAATAGAATAAATTAAATGGTAAAGTTAACTAAATTATTAAAATTTTGTATGAAAGTGTAAAAAAGAATCTGATTTATAATTTTTTTTTAAAGAAAATCAACTACTTTAGTAATAACAGTTATAATAATTAAACTCATTTGGAAATTTTCCTTAATACCCTGTTCTTAAGAATAAAACTCAAAGCGGTGGGCGTACACAGATCTTCATATTTCATATAAAATATATAGGAAAAAGCCAAGCGTCATACCTTGTTGATGAACGAAAAAATACGCGAAATTCGCGAGTACGAAACTTTCGTTCACCGTACGAATATATTTGAAAAGAAAATTTTGAATCTCTCTCTCTCTCTCTCTCTCTCTCTCTCTCTCTATATATA
>JABUQX010040903.1:62500-64839 GCA_015478945.1 Trachelipus rathkii | reverse complement strand
AGGAATGTATACCGTTTCTATTTCGTGAGGAAGAATGTTTGTGCGGAGCAAAACTCTGTATGTGTTTTTAGGATGAAGTTCACACATTAAGTAACCGTGTGGAGTAGCTGTAACTTCTTTATATACTTTCAGAAACTCTTTTCTCCTCATGGGGAACATCTGAGCACCTAACACATTGATCTGACTCATATCTCTTCTTTGGCCGAACAGGATCAGGTATTGAGTGTTTAAAGATACATCTCTCATATATTTATTCTGATGAAAAATGTTCTGTGTAATGAAAAATACAGAGATATTTAAATGATGTGAATATACCGTAAACGTTTCAGCTATCTCCTCATTCAACTTATGCATTAAATCATCTAATACAATAATTTTATGACCTTGTATATTGTCTAGTGATTTGACATCGTATATTCCTTCATGGAACTGAATTACATCTTTAAATTCATTAAATTTTTTCTGGTAGACATTATAACACCATATTATCTGCGATGGTGACTGTTCGAAATCTTCGTCTTCTCAATATATTTTAAAACACAGAAAGGTTTTTCCACAGGCCTGTAGACTGTTACCATACAAGTAGCCAGACTATGAAACATAAATTACACAATCTTCCTTATAATGCTCACTGATAATGGAAACAGCATGTGATTTATTTGTAATTATATATTATTGTATAGTTATAATTATACTTTATATTATATATTTATCCTAATCATTATATTCTAACGTTACTATATAGACACTATTAATATATATTATATATATAATTATATATAATATATTATATATATATATTTATATAGTATATATATTAATTATTGATATAGTAGTTATTATATAATATATATATATTACTATCACGAATGTGTTTAATTAATTTGGATTTACAGAGGCTAAGGCCGTAAGGACGTTTCGCGAGTCGTCGGAGAGGGGTTCTCTCCTCTTGACCCCTGAGCGGAACGTCTTACGACTTTAGCCTATGTAAATGCGTTCCCCAGCGAAATATTATATTATTATATACTTTATTATTATCATATTATATATATATTATATTATATATAAATTATATATTTATATATATATATATGTATATGCATCGTTGGTGGTTTGAAATGTCTATGTTGTTGGGTTATATATAAGATAGTTAGTATAGGAGTTGTTTGAGTTTAGTTGGTGTAGTGTTTGTTGTGTAATGAGTATGTTGTGTTGATGTGTTTCTATATATATATATATTATATATATTATATATATATATATAATAGTATATATAGTTATAATCTAATAAATAATGTTAAGAAAATAAGATAACGGGTTTCTTTGGAAGAGGATTGATGAAGATACTAGGATCCAAACATGATGGCTTATTCCGATTTATCTTCTTTACCCTATCTTCTTCTTCTTTTTCTCCTTTTTCCCTCTTCTTCTTTCTTTTTTCTGTCTTTTCTCTTTTTCCATATTTTTTTCTCTTGTATTAAGATTGGAGCTCGGGTTAACTGAAATGAGTTCATATATATATATATATATACTTAATATAATATATATATATATATATATATAATATATATATATATATATATATAGTATATATATAGTATATATATTGATAGTATATTATATATATATATAATATTATAATATATGTATATTATATATATTATATACTATATATATATTATTATATTATATATATATATTATATATATTTATATGTATATATTATATATATAATATATATAGTATATATATTTTATATATATATATATGTTGGTCATAGTTCATGTATCCATGAACGTGACGTCATAGGATACGTTCTACTTTCATGAACGTTCATTATGAACGGATGGATGTACAGGAGCGCTATTGGTCCGTCTAAATGATATATATATATTATATATATATATATATTATATATATTATATATATATATATTTATATATATATATATATTATATATATATATATATATTATATTACATTACATACTATATATATCCCCCGGCTATACATCACCCGCTCCCTTTATTATTTTATTATTATTCTTTATTATTATTATTATTATTATTATTATTATTATTATTATTATTATTATTATTATTATTATTATTATTATTATTATTATTATTATTATTATTATCAATGAATTTTCAAAGAAAAACTGCCAGAGATAATCTCCCTTACTAACTCATTGGTTCGGTAGCACAAGGGAATAAAATGAAAGATCAAGACCAATGTGGTCAGTGATCGAATCTCAGTGCTGCCTGGCACCGATTCGTAATGCAGTTCTGATAATTTTTAAAAAGTGACGTCATACGTCACACTGCGTGCGACGTCAC
>JABUQX010040903.1:50000-57500 GCA_015478945.1 Trachelipus rathkii | reverse complement strand
AGACTCAGCCACATCCAAAGATTGCTAGCCTTAGAGAATAAGAACTATTTTTTTGACTCAGAGAAGTAACAATTGCCACCGATTGCTACTATTAAAAAAGGAATCGAGTAGAAATTGATGCCGGCATCTTAGCTAGTTTGGACGATCATTATTTTTTATATATATTATATATTATATATATATACTATATATATATATATATATATAATAATATATATAATAATATATATTATATATTTATAATATATATATATTTCTGACTTTTTAATATTTTTGGGCTCACTAAGGCAAGTAGGCGTTGCCCTACTCTGCCTACACCCAAGCCGCCTGATATAATATATATATATATATATTATATTATAAGTTATTCTAATATATTAGTATATATATATTTATACAACTTTACTATATATTATTAAACATATATATTACTTATGCAAAAAACTTTACTAATTAATTAAGACTAGCACAAGGGAAAATAAAGATGATTGTCACTTCCTATATTTATTGTTTAATATTAATTAAATTAATGTTTTTTGCATAAGTGAAATTTATGGTTCAAATAATGAACAGTTCAATGTAGAATAAATTTTTAATCCAATTAGCATATAATAGCAAATAATAATGAACAGATTCTTGCCAGATCAAGTACTCTTATACACTCTTCTATTATAATATAGAGTTAACTCAGTTACTTATATATTGTTAGGATTAATAACCATTTGCATTTAAAATTAACAGGAGAATTACACCGTATTAATAACAATATATTATCACAATTAATAATGAACAGACTCTTTATAATATAGAGTTAACTCAGTTACTTATATATTGTCAGGATTAATAACCATTTGCATTTAAAATTAACAGGAGAATTACACCGTATTAATAATAGTATATTGCCATAATTAATAACAATTCACATAAAAAATTATCAAGGATTATTTCACAATAAATTCAAAATAAACCGGCTTCGATAATGCCAACGAATTTTAACCGTGCCCTCTTTCCTTCCTTTCCGAGAGTAGACTCCCTCAAAATTTGAAAGTTGGAAACAGACTCGCCGTTAAGTATATTCTCATATTACATTACGATCTTCGTTTAGTTTCTCTGCGTACAGGAATTTCTTGAGAAAAGCGTTCATATGACTGTCCGACGGTGTACAGGAATTAAAGCGATGGGGGGGAGGGGGTTCTCGATTCCTACAATGGTGATCCCAGAGTGAGAATCGCTTGAAAGATCATGCGATTCCCCCTTTTGCCCCTCAATCACAGTGACACAGGAACATAACAAAATATATAAATTTTTTTCTTTGAGTAATTAACAATACCTTATAACCAATCGTAATTCCTTAATCTCTAAAATTACAATACTCGAATTTTAATAACACCCATTATACAATATTATGCCACCTTCAATTTATTCAATTAACCCTTCAACCATAATTCCGATAGCCAGGAAATTGTAAACACTAGTTCATAATCGCAAAATGTAAAAAAAAAATTTTTTTTTTTAATAAACTTTGTCAATGTAGTCAGTTAGTTGAGGAAAAAAGATTTTTTTTTTGACAGGAAGGAATATCATAACATTCTCTCCCACACCAATTACTTACATAGGAAGATGGCTAATACTACTACTACGACTACTACTAACTACTACTACTATACTATACTATACTATACTAATCTACTTAAGGAAACGCCACATCATGCGTCGCGACTAGCAAGATAAAAAGACGATGCGTCCACTAGCAAGAAGAAAGCATTCTAAACTTTTTTTTTTATGGTTACTCGATTCTACCCTTCTCCTTGTTACCATTGCCATCGCTATTTATACTATGATAAACCCTTATATTTCTCAAATTCTCTACAGCTTCTTTCCCATTTTTTGATATATACACATTGTTTTTAGTTATTCGTAAGACCCTATATGGACCCGAATACCTTTCTTCTAATTTACCCACATTATACTGTTGATTTCTAACTAGTACAAATTTTGCCTTATTGAGATCTTTTGGAACAAATATATGTTTATTTTTGTATACAACTTGAGGTGCCAAAGGCCTTCGCATTAAAGCCACTAATTTCTTCAGGTAGGCACTCTGACTGACCGAGGCATTGAGCGGTTCCTTTTGCAAGAGACCACCTGGGACAGATAAATTCTGGCCGAACATCAAAATGCTGGGCGTTACTCCCTCTTCGTTCATAGGACTGATCCTTAAACAATATAGTGCAAATGGAAGGATCTCAGGCCACTCTAAGCCCTCGCCTTTACTATCGTTTATCATGCATCTTAGGGTTATTATTAGGGCCTGGTTCAATTTTTCACAAATTCCGTTACTATTTGGGGTACTTGGTGCCGTAACAATATTATCAATACTGAGCAGGTTGCAAACATCGCAGAACAATTTGGCAGTGAATTGAGTTCCGTGATCCGATACAAGTCTTTTTATAACCCCGCAGAATGGAAATACTTCGCTTATCAAAACATGCAGAACGGAATCTACAGTAGCCTGTTTCAGGGGGTAAGCGAACGGATATTTGCTGAACCTATCGATGAACACCAATAGATAATTGTACCCCTTACTATATGGCATTTTTATTAGATCCACATGAAGTGTGTCAAACTTCTCCGACACCTCCTTGTACCTCCCCCATTCGGGGGAAATCCTCCTAGTATTCTTGTTTTTCTGGCAAATATTGCAACTTTTAATGTAATTTTTCACGCGGCTATGCATGAATTTGAAAACGAAATCTGCTCTCAAAACAGCCAATGTTCTTTTAACTCCCAGGTGGTTCGTATTATGTATTCTTGCTATCACATCGTCTACTAAATTTTCTGGAATTATTATTCTTGCGACTCCTGTCGAAATGTCAACTGCCAAAGATAACTCTTTACCCTCGCAAATGAAATCCTTATAAATGGCCTTCAAGTCCAGAAGGCTCTCCTCTTTTCATAATAAAGTTTTTGTATGTTAGCGATCGGTGCTCGTGCTGCTCTGATCTGCATGTCCTTGGAAACTCTATACCGATCCTTGTAGTAGCCTTATCCATTATTTCATTCAAGTCCTTTTTATGTATAATAGTTATAAGGTTTACGGATAGAAGTCATCAAATCGTTATTATTAACCCTCATCGTGTAATCTCCGCCCGTGATTCACGAGCTATCATCATCATTATTATTTTTATACATTATTATTATTTTTATCATTTATCATTATTAACTATTATTACTATTTATTATTATTTTATTATTATTATTATTATTATATTATTATTTTATTATTTTGTATATTATATCATTATTATTATTTTATTATTATTCATTAATTTATATTATTATTATTATGTATTATTATTTTATTATTATTATTATTATTATTATTATTATTTTATTATTATTATTATATTAATTATTATTATTATTAAAATATTCTAGTAAATTCCGTTCTTTCTCGACTCGCGTTCCAATGTTCAACCCTTTTGCTATAGTATTATTACGGACCTGTTGGAGAGAGTACCGTCCACTCTCCATTTTCTATGAAGGCTAATTTTAAGTCTAATTTCTTAATTTCTACATGCTCGTTTTTCTTCATTTAGCTCGTTCAAGTGAATAGCTAATTTATTTTTGGCTTTAGATATTAATTTAAACTCGATGTCAAAGCTTGCTATCGAATTCCATAACCTTATTTCTCGAGCATCATGCATTTTATCTGTACTTTTCCTTTTATAGTTCATGATAATGCCATTATTGCATGTACAAATTTCAATTTTGCGATTCGCTATCAAATAAGCATACTTTTGCAAGCTATTATTGATACACATCAATTCCTTCGTGATTTGCGGGTATCCCATTTCTGCCTCGCTCAGCACCGCGCTATACAAGGCAAATATTTTAGTTGGGTCCTCGTTTCCCATTAAGGCGCTCGCCATTGCAACATCACTCACTTTCGTGTACAGTTGCAACTCCGTTTCCTCACCAGGAAACGATAATAAGGTAGCCTTTATCATTGCCGCCTTTGCTTCTTTAAAAGCTCGTTCGGCATCTAGGTTCCAGACTATTTTCTTGGCCGAAGCAGGTTTTTTCTTCAACATATTGGTCAATGGTTGCAATAGCCGGGCAGCGTCTGCTATATTGATTCGGCAGAAGTTGTACAGGCCAAGAAACGCTCTAAGTTGTTTAATGTTGACAGGCTTTGCAACCTTCACTATTGCCTCTATCTTCTCCTGACTAGGCAGAACTCCCTTCTCGCTAATATTGAAGCCTAAAAACTCTAATTCTTTTACCGCCAATAAGCACTTTTTGGGGTTAAGACAGATTTTCATGTATTTTAATCTCTTGAAAACTTCTTCTAAAGTCGCAACATGTTCTTCTATAGTTAAACTCGAGATAAGTATATCATCTAAGTACACGAAGACGTTCTTTAACTCACCAAACAATATTGACATGAGTCTCTGCCAGGCGCTAGAAGAGCACTTGTGACCCTGAATTAGATAGTTGAAGCTATAATTCCCGAAGGGGCACGTAATGGTAAAGTACTTTTGAGTTTCTTCCGTGACAGGGATGTTGTAATAGGCCTGGCGCAGGTCCAGCTTTGTCAACAATTTGCAATGTTGCAATTGGAAAATAATATCCTTAATTTTAGGCAGCGTAAAATTATCTGAGACCGATCTCTGGTTGAGCAGTCTCAAATCTACCACCAGTCTTACTCTCCCATCCGATTTTGGCAGGAACGACACTGGAAACTGCCAGTTGCTCCTCGAGCGTTTTATAACTCCCGACTCCAGCAACTTATTGATTTCTCCCTTCGCTCTCTCATATAAATGCGGTGCAACGCTTCTGCTTTTCAATTGTATGGGCTCTCCGCTAACCTCAACATGGTACGGGTAATTGTCCGCCAACTCGCATAGAATTTCTCTCTTTAAAGGGTTATTCTCATCCCCCCTCCCCCCTTTTTCAATAGTATTACTACAACCGACTCCACCCCCTTCATCCTTGTAGGTCGCGCAGATGAAGCGCCACCTGGCTAGCTGTTCATTTTTCAAGTTTAAATTGGGCTCCTCGTAAGGGTTTAAAAATATTTCCTTATATTCTTTAATTAAGTTATTAATCATTTCATTCTCACAAAGAGGAACGTCCAAAGAAACAGAAGACAGAGGTAAAACAGAATTTTGTATGTCCGAAGAGATGTCAAAAGTTTTATTGTCAATTGAAACGCAGCGATTAGTCTCAGGGTCGAGTAGGTAGTGATATTTAAAGTCGATAATAAAGCCATATTTTTTTAAGAAGGGCATGCCGAGGACGTTAAAGTTAATGTCTGCTGTGAAAGCGTAAATGTCATAGAGTTTCCCCAAACCAATGTCAACCTTAATTAATTTTTTGCTATAAATGTTTATAAATTCTCCATTTGCTGCTTTGACAGTGCCAATAGCGGCACCTTGCTTATCTATTGCGGAAGCTCTGGTAAGGTCAAGGCAGCTCCCCGAATCTAGTAGGTAAGACTCATTACTAGTTTTATCTAAAACATAATACAATTTATTAGCACCCGTCGCCCTCACCTGAGCGGCAGTTTTTTTCGAGTTGTCAGACACTTCTGTATTCATATTGTCGTACAAATTACATGCAATGTTATTTAATTCTAATGACCCCTGATCCCCTTCAATAGGAAGAGAAAATTCCTTCTCTTTAAAATCAACACAATTTACCCTTAAAAAATGAGTTTCTCCCTGACCCCCTAAATCAACAATTTGGCTATTATTACTATTTTCTCCTGCATGCGTAGGATTACAATTCAGTTTTAAATGGGAACTGACCTCCGCCGCCTCCTCAGTCACATTATTGTGAGAGTGAGTTGGCCTATGCGACTCACTGCCAGGCGTAGTTTCCGCCTCCAGAGTCACAGCATAATCAGTCGCCATAGCTCTAGATTCACCTTCAAAATTTCTATTATTGCTATAATCATTGCTAGAATTATTATTTCTACTCCACCTATAATTATTATTATAATTATAAAAATTGTCATATCCATAATTATTATTATGATTAAAATTTTTACCATATTCATAATTGTTATTATAATTAAAATTTCTTCCATACACATAATTATCATCATAATTAAAATTTCTGTTATTATGGCAATTATAGTCATAATTATTGTCCCTATCATAATTGTAATTACCATAATAATTATTATAACTGTATTTATTATAATTACCATATCTATTATTATAATTACTATACCGATTGAAGTTTCTTCTCCAAGAATTTACGCTAGTTGCATAATTATTATTACAGGACATATGTGCATTGAAATCTTTATTTTTAAATACCTTACTACCTTGCATGGGTACCCTTTCTCGGCCTATAGGATGATACATAGGCCGACTTAAGCGTTTCCCTGCTGGGAAGACTCAGGAGTCGCCCTCTGCGCAGTTGGAGTTTGGGGACTTTGGGCGATTAGTTGATACATTGCACAGTACCGACCCTCGCATTTGAAAGCACGGTGAAGAAATTTTTTGTGGAAGAAGCATAAACCCTCCGTGCTCGCTTCTATCGCGATGTTGCCAAATCTCGAGTGGTTGGAGCCCTTCCTCCTTGAATTTTGATCAGCGTTTGCGGCGGTAGGGTTTTCCGAAGTTTGGCATAGCGTTTTCATCAGGTCTATGATGCTTCTAATGAGAGCGAGCATCTCTTGGGTGCTCTTATCTTGTGCGGCTATCAGGCGGACGATCTCGCTCTCGTGAGTGGAAGATTCTTCGGGTTCAGATTGAGATGAATCGTCTCCTTCCCCTATTCTCTCGTTTAAGAGAATTTCTTCAGAGAGAGGTTGATTGGACTTTAAGATTTGGGATCGAGTTATAATAGTCATGCTTGTTCCTTTGTTTCAAATAATGGGTGATTTCCTTTTAGAATTTGGCAATTTTTAACGTTATTTTTATTATTTTTTTTTATTATAGCGGCTTTATCGTCTTTCACGCTATACTTTTTTGGGAAATTTAAATTGTGTTCTGCTTTTCACTCTCACTTTGAGATGGCACTTTTTCACTTCACTGTTTGATTCACTAGATTTTTAACTATTTTATTATTAGTTTTCACTTTTTGTATTTTTCTGATCAGAAAGGTTGTTTATTCGAGTCACAGTGGTGGTCACCAATCTTGTACTAATTAATTAAGACTAGCACAAGGGAAAATAAAGATGATTGTCACTTCTTATATTTATTGCTTAATATTAATTAAATTAAAGTTTTTTGCATAAGTGAAATTTATGGTTCAAATAATGAACAGTTCAATGTAGAATAAATTTTTAATCCAATTAGCATATAATAGCAAATAATAATGAACAGATTCTTGCCAGATCAAGTACTCTTATACACTCTTCTATTATAATATAGAGTTAACTCAGTTACTTATATATTGTTAGGATTAATAACCATTTGCATTTAAAATTAACAGGAGAATTACACCGTATTAATAATAGTATATTGTCATAATTAATAACAA
>JABUQX010040903.1:37500-42500 GCA_015478945.1 Trachelipus rathkii | reverse complement strand
AAATAGATATACACTTAAAAGAGGTTCCGATATATGTCTAAGCTAACTTAACTACAATGTTGTTAGTACCGCCATATCATCCTACAAATTTTTCTTTACGTTTTTAAACCTTAAAAAAAAATTTAAGGAAATAATCGCCTTCAAACAGTGTTTTCAACAATATCCTTATGGAGTTGAAACCCCAATAGGTCTTCGTAGCGCCTCTGGAAATGTTACCAAATGTAAGAGTTAGTACCGAGAGTCAAACTTCAATGGAGGAAAGAGTGGAATCGCTTTCGTGTAGCAATTTAGTATCTTGGATGCTTATATGTGGTACAGTCGGCGTCACTGAAACCTCACCGGCCTGCGTTTATTAAATATATGGTATGTGTCAAATTATACAGTAATGAAACTCGCGTATCTTGTACGAGATTGCCCTTTTACAGCGGGGCATAGCTTTCATCGAATGTGTTCCCAGTGGTGAAAGGAACTTGTGGTATGGAGATGTTGTTGAAATTGGGTCTCACGAGGGAGGAAAATGTTTTCACAATTGAGAATTATTTCCGCTCATACGGAGGTGGTCGTGAAGGGGGACCGAGTTTGAAAGTGGTGGCAGAACAATTCCGAGGGTGATTTAATAGGACGTCACCAAGTAACAGCTTTGCTGTCTATTGTTGCGAAATTTTGACGTTCTGGTAATGTACTGCGCCAATGGAAATGTCCTCAAGCAGGTTTTGCAATCGCCAAGACGGCCGGCCTTGAAACAATGTGAGTGATGCGTCCTTTCACAGATTGTTTAAGGACATAGGTAGATGTCCTTACAGAATACAGGATGGACAGCGCTTGACAGAGCCAGATATGCGATCGAGGTTGGTGTATTGTGGAGCATTTTTGGCCATGTAGCACGATGATTCAGATTTCCTGAGGAATGTGTAGCTCTCCGTCGAAAGTCACGTTCAGTTGGAAGGGTTTACATCAGTCGGCAGAAAACTCGCTCCTTGGTTTTGAGCTGCCAGATGGTATCGACCAGAAACCGCTACATAGTGTACGTGGAAAGATATGGTGTGTTGTTTCAGCACACAGGTTATTAGGCCCCTATTCCATTAAGGATAAGAAAGGCAATGTTCTTATCGTCAACCAAGAACTCTACAGGGACATGGTGATATGATCATTTCTACAGGATTTGAGAAGGTTCTGTCCTGCAATTGACTTTCACATGAATAGACAGTGGTATCAAAAGGACGGGGCGACCAGCTATACCGCTCGAGAATCTCTAGCCATGCTGCAGGAAATCATTCAAGGACGAATCATTTCACCTGCTTCTGACTTTCCATACAAATCCTATTCCATCTTACATCACATGCCATGCATTTTTTCCATTCTGGATATTATGTTTTCTCTAGTGTGGGATTACTCTTTAAGATTTAAGGGTAAGCAATAATTAGTAAAGCCTTGAGTTTGGTCCTTTTGGCGCGCGGCTGATTAGGAATACATTACTATCATGAGGAAACCCAAAGAAAAGGCTTCAAATATCTATAGCACAAACTTTACTGGTTCATCTTGGACAAAACAAAGAAACAATAAAACCACATATTTGAAGATAAATTAAATATATGTATATTCAAGAGGCGTGGCAAACAAAAAAAAACAAACAAACAAACAAAAAAAAACATATCACCAACAGTATTGAAAACTTGTAATTATGTAAATGAATATGTTTTTCTCTGATGTAAGATCTAATTGTTCTCATCTTCATTATTCTCTGTTAAAGGGGAATAATAAGAATTATAAAAAAGATACTGGGAGAATTAAATGATTAAGAAAAAAAAGAGAAAGCACAGAAATTCATTTTCAAAATTGGGGGGAATTGATTTTCTGATCTGTCATTTTTTTCTTTTGTTTGAACAGACATTGGATTTAAGAGACATTAAAAATCACGTATGTTCCCAAATAAATATTCCTATTCAAGGAGGGTCTTTTTCGAAGAGAGATATCCAAACCAAGTATATAAAAGGGCGTATAAAAGAACAAAATAACATTTCAGCTGCAAGAAATTTAATTCAAGCAGATATCATTAACAACAGATATTTGGACTTGCTCATATAACAATAAAAGCTTTATAAGTAATGTCAGGGCAATGGATTGATAAATATTTTCAAAGAAGAGTGGAACATTACATTAATAGTATAATTTTTAGTTTTTTTCTCAAATGTTTGAATCTCTATCTGTCTCAAAGTGAGGACAATATAATATAGCTGGGAATATTTAAAAAAAAAAGAAAACATTCCTAGTCTTGTCCTAAGATAACTCACCAAACATTACAAAAGGGTCATTGAAGAGCGACATGGTTTCTATTATAAATGAGACATGTTTTATTTCATTCCTTACAGCTAGTAAATAATACATGATGCTATTATTTTCTAAAAAATTCAATTAAAGATTTTAATACCTTATATAGGAAAATTGTAGGTCATTTTAGCAGATCACCAATTGCCACAACTAAGTTAACTGAAATTCAAAAAAAACCTCAAAAATTTGCCAATACACAAGCTTATTTCCAGATGTTGGAGAGACCAAGTATGAAACTTATATCACATTATTATGGCTGCAAAAGGATCATTAGAGCAACAAAACTTTGCAATTATATATATTCAGTTCAAGATTCGAAAAACAAATCTAGAACATGCTTAAAATGCAAATCACTTGGAAGCTAATGAAGAATATAATTTAGATTGCTACAACATTTTGAGAGAATTAACTAAAAGAGCGAGTGATGATGATGTTTTGATATTTATTGGAATGCCAGTTAATGCATTGCAAAAAAATATTTAGCAAAAAACTTAGGAAAAAAGGATTACGGGTTTAAAAAACTATGAACAGGCAATGAAATTTTAATTCGTTACTGAACGCTTTGGTTTCCCATTAAGAGATAGAAAACTTTATGTATTTGCAACATTCTAAATCCACAATACAAATTAGCTCCCTTTGATATTACTGATATCAGAATAAAATAAATTTTATGCTCAAAGAAGTAAAAAAAAACTTTTTATAAAAGTTAAAGAAAAAATAAAATTAATGTTTCAGATTTTGAAGAACATGAACAAAATAGATCAAAATGATTCAGTCTCATAAACCAGATTCCTTGAAAAACTCTGAAAATGAAACGAACAGATATTAAGAAGGAAACACCATTCAATACATACACAATCTACCCAATTTCTGGAAGTGCTTTGATGACACGCTACAAGAAAAATCGTCAGAAGAGAATCATGCAAAAAAGAATATTCGATAAGGATCTTGAAACTACTCTGAGCATGGAAACTTGAGCAATCAAACCGCCGACAAAAAACTCAAATGTATAAAAACTGCAAACCCCCGTAATAACGACACCACCCAGAAAGCAAGCAGTTGAGACGGACAGAAGAAACAAACATGAAATTAGGCAAACTACTAATTCAAAACTCAACTGTGCGACCATAAATATTTAGACAGCACCACATAAATATCTATATTTCAATGGAACACGAAAAATACTGGCGATAAGACCCAAGCACAGGGATAATGCACGATACTACTGATAATAATATGGGGAAATAAAGAAAAGCCTTCTCCAACACTAGCTGATCTTACCTGAATTACCTAGGAAATATCTCTCTGCTCCACCTTTTCTCTTTCAAGTTGGTGTATTAAGCACAGAATTTTAACTGAAACATTGAACTAGCACTATTTTCATATCAAACTAAGGACAATAATACAACAAGACTCCATTTTAGTTAAAAGAGAGCAAACAGCGGCACATACCCGCTCCCAATTGGATCAGTCTCTCCTATACACACTAATCGTGTTTTAAGAGATTAGCTAAATTGCCAGCTAACGTTTCCTTCATCAGTTTTAATTTTAGAACAGCCAAGCATCCCATCTAATTTAAATCATTGTGATCACTAAAAATTACATGACAAAATATTTATACGTTGGGCCATTATTGATTCAGCTAGTAGATTGAAAAGCAACAATTGCATAACCTAAATAATTTAACTTTCCTTGTGGTTTTTCACAATACTGATATCTCCGGTATGCTAATGTCGAGGTTTGTGAGTTTTTGGAGATTTTAATCATTTTAAATCCTAGTAATAGATTAAACTGTCTTTTCTCAAAAATTACCTTTAATAATAATGTGCGTATCCTTCCTTAATAATATTCGTTCTATATCAATAACAAGCTGGTACCATGCCCACTTTATAATATTATATATATATATATTATTAATACTCAGCTACGTTCTTATTTAATAAAATTACAAATGTGTTTTATTTATTAGATTTTTATATTATAGTTAGTGTTACTGCACATTTATACATAAGTTAGTATTATATATAAGTCTATATATTAATATATATAATGTAGATAATATATATAAGTATATAAGTAGTTACTATATAGTATAGTATATAATATATATAAGTTATATACTTAGTATATATACATGATTATATATAATATAGTAAGTAGTAAAATATATTATATATATAGTATATTAAAGAATTTTTCAAAAAATATTATATAGTCAAGACATATAAATATCTATAATTATATTTATGATAATGCCTTATTATAATAATAATAATATATACCTAAAAAGTCTATTTAAGTACTAATTTAAAGCAAATTATAATTCGCGCTTAGCTATATGTAATTCATCAATATCTAAAATCTAATAGAGAGTGCGAAAAAATAAAATAAAAAAAAGTGCTTGTATTAATCGTTAGGTAATAGTCCTACTATATTGAAAAGTAGGTGGTATTTTAGTTAAATTTCTATTAAAAAACTCTCTCATATAATATTGAAATTGATATTCTCTGTATACGAGCGAAATAAACGGAGGCATATTCAAAACTCTTCTTTTGGTATAGTTTACTTGTGCATCTTACCATTGGAGTTTCACATAAGTTTTATCTCTATCTGGTGTTATCATATTGTCACTTGTTGTAACAATATTCTAATGAACTAAAATTCGCCTATTT
>JABUQX010040903.1:17500-20000 GCA_015478945.1 Trachelipus rathkii | reverse complement strand
TTATTAACACTGTGGTTTTTATGTTGTTATTATAAGCCTTATCATTCAGATAAACTGTAAGGAAATAGTCATTAACCGTGAAGCCTGACGAAGGACATGACCAATCAAATGGAATATGTTAACAAAAATTTCTTTTAAAATGTCCATGTTGATTTGGATGTATAGGAATTGAAAATAACCTTTATATAAACAATGTCACGGGTATTTCTGCAGCAGCAGCTGATCAGTAAAAATTCCCAAACATGACTCGATTTTTTAACTTGTTACTTTCGCAGAAACTCTATGGCTACTTTTAAATAAGTAAAATGCAATCAACATTTTAGAGGTATGATAGCATCATAATGTTCATTAAATTGATGAGCTTTTGGTAGGTGAAGTGCTTTGGGGTTCTTAGCACCACCACTGTAGGTTTGTATTATGAAACGTCATTGATGTGAAAATGAACTTCTCACTTAACATAATTCTACGATTTATGTAATTGTATTGTACCAATTCTTGGAAACAAACTTCAAGGGTTTGGATAAGAATTAACATTATTTTTTTGAATGGTTGAAGTTCCATCCAGTTAGATGTAAATCAGCCTTTATAATATCCTCCAACATAAATAAAGGTTAATAAAACACTGCAGGATTATTCCCTTCACTCTCTCTGGGTTGAACATAGTCCTTTGGTTTGTGGATAATCTTTAACCTATTCTACCTCTTAAAATCATTATATCATAAATTCATATGTGATTCCCAGTAGTTTAATGTGACGAAAATATGCTCTAATAAACAGTTGACGTTATTAAATAATAATCAATTCAAAGTGGAGTTTCTTTACCATATTTCCCTATCCGATTTTATACATTCCTATGGTAGTGTTTCTTTTATATTCCTGAAAAAATAATGATTATTTTAATAAACAGCAAAATGTGCGACATATTATATATATATATATATATAATATATATATATATATATATATATATATATATATATATATATATATATATATATAAATATATATAATATATATATTAATATTATATTAGTATATATATATATCCCATTTTGTTATTGTACAGTTGTAAGCTTTTTTGGAGTAGAGAAATTTCTTCTTGAATGAAGTAAATCCTCATTGTTTCCTTTGCAAATGTGAAATTCAACCATTAAAATCCGACAACCATTTCCGTTTTTCATGAACCAAAATAACCACTAATATTACTACCTAAGTTGTTGCTATTAACACAAACGGAACAAAAGATTCTTCTTTTCAAAAGTTTACACCACATTTTTTACGGACCGTGATTTGATTTTAGGAATCTTTATTCAGTCTTTCTCATTCTTGAGTAATGGGACGAGATGTGTTGATGTTTTAAAATTTTTCTGTCAATATATTATTGTGTTTTGCTGCACATATAAAAAAGAGTTGGTGAATTTAAGCAATCGTTCCAGGGTCTGAGAGACGAGAGAGAAGAGAGAGAGAGAGGAGAGAGAGAGACGAGGAGAGACGAGAGAGAGAGACGAGAGAGAGAGGAGAGATGAGAGGAGAGAGAGAGAGAAAAAATGAGTGATTGGACTGAATAAACTTTCTTATAAAAGATTTCAAGCAAACATGAAAAAAAAATAAACAATAAAAACACTGAAAATCTAATATATTACATTGTCATAAACATAAATTTGTAAATTAAAGTATTTGAGCAACAATCCTACCGTCATCCACCTCCTTGAAGTCTAGAGATCATAATTTCAATCACTAAAGACCTCATTTGAAGATGGAGTAAAAAGTTTCTAAATAATTGAGGTATGAATCATATTTATAAGCAGAGGATATTCGCCTTCTTCATGCTGAACAGAATTATATGTGTCTTATAAATTATTTAGAGTTAAAATATCATAATTACTAATGAAACAAAAGTGATTTTTTGTTCATTTATTAGGGCATTGTTGTCACGAAAGATCATGGTGAATGAACAATTCTGTTAATGTTTGTTCACCAAAGCCGAGATTACATGATTGCTATTCATGTCAGTATGATGAATTGGAATGCTTTCATATGTATATATTTTCCTTCGAAGCTGAATATTCATATATACTAATATATATATATATATATTATATAGACTAATATATATATAATATTAATATTATAGTATATATATATATATATATATATATATGGTATATATATATATAGTATATATATATTATATATATATATATATAAATATATATATATATATTATATACTTATATATAGTAGTATATATATTTAATATATTATTATATATTATATAAATTAATTTTAATTATAGATCTAGATATATATTATATGTTATATCTTATATATAGTATCTATATATATAAATATATATATATATATATTATGATATATTATATAATATTATATATTATATATTAGTAAATATTATATATAGTATATATAATATAGTATATATATATATTTCGGCATTGTAACTAGAAACTATAACATATACAGGAAAATAAATAACATTTTT
>JABUQX010040903.1:0-15000 GCA_015478945.1 Trachelipus rathkii | reverse complement strand
AACTCATCCCCATAAGTTAAATTTTCCTTTTTCATAATTCTAAAATGGTTTTAAAAGTCTGGTATTTTATTATAATTATTATATATATATATTATATATATATATTATTAGATATATATATTATTTTATAATATATACTATATATAATATTATATATAATTATATAATATATATTAATATATTATTATATATATACCGTATTATTTATATATATAATTATATTAGTATCATATATTTTTATAAATTATATATATATATATATTAATATATTATATTATATATTATTTATATATATATTTATATTATATTATATATAGTATATATTATATATATATTATTACTATATATATATTTAATATTATATTATATATATATAATATATATTATATAAATATATTTATACTTATATTATATATAGTAGTATGGGGTCCATATTGCTCGCCTAAAGTGACCGCGACCTTTTTACCTATTCTGGACCGCCGACTTTTTGAGCTTCAATTTTTACCTGCCCTTGACTTTTTGGGCCTTTACCTTTTTGGGCCTGACCTTTTTGGTCAACCCATTTTTTCGCGACCCTTATTCTTTCACGTACATTGTGAGAACCTAATTTTTGAGAACCCTAATTTTTTGAGAACCCTATTTTTTGAGAACCTATTTTTTGGACATTTTTTGGGAACCTAATTTTTTGGCAACCCGAATTTTTTCGCAACCCTAATTTTTGCAACCCTTCGAAGGGTTTGCGCAAACGGTTGCGTAAAAGCACCGATGTAATGTCCCCCTTTTTTTCGTCAACCTTTTGGTCATCATGGAGTTCAAATTTGGCCACCTAATTTTTGCCACCCTTAGGCTTAGCCCTATTTTTTGGATATTTCAGTAACATCTACACGCGGGCGCGCACACACACCACCACACACACACACACCCACACACACACACACAACATACATACCTATCCTACCAACTACCTGAACCAACCTACCTCGGGGGGGGCCTAACCTAACCTAAAAACCTAACCCTCCAGCCTAACCAAGCAGCCTCCATAGCTACACCGCCTCCAATAGCCTACACGACCTACACCATCCTACAATAGCTACACCAGCCTCCACATAGCTTACACCCAGCTACCCCAGCCTCCACATAGGCCTACACACCAGCCTTCCACATAGCTACACCAGCCCTACAATAGGCTACCGCTCAATCCTACACCCAGCCTACACCCAGCCTTCACCTACAACCTAGCTACCTAACCTAACCACCTAACCTAACTTACCCAACCTAACCTACCTACCTACCTCACCTAGCCTCAACTACACCTAGCTTCACAACCTTCACCTAGCGCTCACCTTATACCTAGCTACACGTGCCTTCTACAACTTTGATGTTCTTAACTTTTTTGCCATGATATTTCAGGCCTTGACCCTGTTCATAATACCTGGGTCATTTAACCCTAACTGATGGCTTTAATGGTTCCGAATCACCGTAAGAAGTACCTAGGGACGTTCTTAGGTTCTATTGAGTATTAGATTGAGTGCCAGATGGTGCCAGCGTGAGTTTGCCAGTGACAGTGCCAATGAACGCAATGAGTTGCCAGTGAGTGCCATGATGCAAGTGAAGTGCACATAGTGCCAGTGAGTGCCACATAGTCCAACTGAGTCCACTTTTTATCAAGCCCTTTTCTAGCCTCCCTGGATCTCGAATAGCCCTAATAATGGGTTCCTTACCCTACGGTATAAGTTGAGGATTCGTATTGCGTATATTTACAAGCTGCTAGGAAGCTTCCTACTATGATAGTATTTTTCTAACCTTACCACCATTTCACTATGACACTATACACACTATGACACTTATAACACTTACACTCTCCATAGACACTTACATTAAACCACTAGAACACTTACATTAAACCAGCTATATCATCTTTAACATTAAACTACATTGAGACACGTACTATAACACTAACACTCGTATTTTTAATGCCTCACTATTTGATTGACTCGCTGCTAGTACTGTTCTTTGATGCTCTCTACATTAATTGCCTCCTAAGCTATATAATGGCTATATCTATCAATATTTGATTGCTCAACTTTGATGCGCTCACATTATATTGTGCCTTCAGCATTGAATCTTTTCAAGTCTGTATTTATATTTGCTTGCTGTATGAGCATCTTAGATGATGTACAGTCTTGTTGTGATGATCACACCTGATATATGATGAATGATCAGCGTTATGATGACGTGTGTGTGTCATACTACTGCTATTAGATCAGACGGATATAGTACCCAGACTCAGGGTGACTTCAGCGTTGTATGAGCCGGCGTGCGAGCTCTAAAAGAAGCACTCGCACCCGCAAAGTGACGACCTCAGCTCCAGCTGCCTCCAGCCCTCGACCGCTCGGGCTCCCCGCGGCGCAATGTCACGGTCGTAACCTAGCCGCCGCGTTGGCGCCCGCTCAAGGGGCACATGAAGTCCGGGGTAACCTAGGGTCCCCGGGCTCGCGGTGGGCGCCCGGGCGGGGGTAATATTATTATTAAGTATAATACTATTCTATCGCCTATCATATATATATTATATATATAATATAAGTATAATATATATTATATACCTATAAGCTACTATATATATATACTATATTACTATTATACCTATATATATATCATACTATATATATATACTGCGTAATATATATATATATATGCATGCATTTGTTGATACACAGGAAAACACACTGCCAAATTCAAATCAAATTAAACACTAGAAATAAAAATATTTGAAAATAAGCAATCATATTTTCTGTAATTTCATAATCGAACAATAATTAAAATAATAAAAAAAATTAAGTTAAAAACACTTAAAAAAAAATAGAAAAGAAAAACACGATTTAATAAAAAGGTGTTTTTATTCTCATCTCTCTTCTTCTCTTTCGCCTCTCTCTCTCTCTCTCTCTCTCTCTCTTCTCTCTACTCTCTCTCTCTCTCTTCTCTCTTCTCTCTCTCTCTCTCTCTCTCCTCTCTCTCCTCTTTATATATAAATTAATATATATATATATATATATATATATTATTTATATTATGAGTATATATATATATATATATTATATATACTATTTATATACATATTAATACTTTTATATTATATTATATTATATATATATACTTATGATATTATATGATTATATATATATATATATATATATATATAATTATATTATATATATATATTATAGTATACTATATAACATAGTATTATACTATATATATATAATATATTATATATATATATAATTATATATATATTGTACATATATATTATATATATATTATATATATTATATATAGTATAGTTAATATATTTATAGATATATATATATAAATAGTAATATATATATATATATATATATATTATATATATAAAATATATACTATAGATATTATATACTATATTATGTATATATATATGTATCAATATATAATATATATATATATATATATATAATATATATATATACTATATATATATAGATATATACTATATATATATATATTATAGTATATAATATATTTATATATTATATTATATATATAATAATATTTATATTATACTATAATATATATATATATATAGTATATATATATATAATATAGTATAGTATATATTATATATATAATATATATAGTATAACATATAATCTTCCAATCATACAACGAGACCCTTCAAACCCTCTTATTATCTATACAATATCTTTAAGGCAAAGAAAATGTTTATACTTTTGCATGTGTTTGCGGTCTGACTTATCGTACATGCGAGATAGGATGTGGGCCCTTTTTTCAGAGGAGAATTGAAAGAGGAGCGGACTGGACAATCAAGAGAGAGAGAGACCGAGAGAGAGAGAGAGACGAGACGAGAGAAAGAGAGAGACGAGAGAGAGAGAGAGAGAGAGAGAGAAGAGGAGAGGAGCAATTTAAAATATTTGATCAACCATTTTTTTTAAGCTTTTCAGTAATATTCATGAAATAGGTAATTTATAAAATGTATATAATAGTTAGAGTTCGAAAGGTTGATGCTTAAATATTTTTTAAATTTAAAATTAGAAATATTTAAGTTCTTATAAGTTAAAAGAATTTCTTTCATCTAACACCTCCGCATTCATTTATTCCTCTCAACTCAATTTTCCTTCGTCCATTCATCCACAAATAGGCGCAAATTACGATATAATAATAAACTATATAAAATGCATAATAATTTCAGCATTGATAAGGAAGTATATTGAACATTCGGATTGCATTATATAAATATATAAAGTATATATATATAAGATATATATATATATAGATATAATATATATATAGATAATATATTATAATATATTATATAATATATAATATGATATCTATGATAATAACTATTACGTTTGGAAGTAAGAAGAAAAACTGTCTCCGCCGAGATCTTCACACGGAACTCTATGTTTCGAATGAACCCTCGCCCCTTCAACCATTCGAAGACTCCACTAACAACAACAAAAAACTTTCGCATTTCAAAAGCATACTTTTAAGCCACTGAGCCCCATTTAGACTAAATAGTTCTTTAATATTGCCTTTGTAAGATCAACATCCAATAGTGAGAGAATATTTATAATTAAAGTGTAACAAGACGACGGCGAAAGAACAAGTGGAAAGCGTGTCGGGCGCAAATCGCACAGTCCATTAGAAGAGAGCGGGGTGATAAGTTGTGCAATGCGGCAGTTCCACTCGCATGCACTTTAAGTTTGATTTTCTGAAGCAAGAGTTTTACGGTCAAGTGGAGTGGCGAATGAGTTACAGGCGATGGGTTATTACAGCTCTGCGTTCTCAAACATGCATAGACATAGAAATCCCGCGGCGCATACCTTTTCCTTTACTTTTCCACGTACATGATAGGTTGCTAAGATCAAATTTGCATGTTACTGACAATAAACTACCCTTATATATATAATAATATATATATATTATAACTCTATATATATTAGTAAAAATAAATATATAATGATTATATATTTATTAATAATATATATGATTTATCGTTGACACAATGAGTGAAGCTATATAATTTGTTTCTACAAATCGGACATACTTTACAAAGATATTTGAAGCCTCTATCTTCAATCTGTTTTGACCCAAAAATTGCGAGGTTATCTAGATATCTTCTATGATCGTCGGCAGCCAATATTAACAGTTGCATATTAATACAATAAAAAAACCTGACTCAACATTTCACCTTCATGTTTCTCAAACCCAAACAATATTTAATTTAAACCAAAATTTATGCATTTCCACAAGACTATTTTAAATATATATAGGTATACGTATGTATATAGTCATACGTAACTATATCATAATACTATATATACGCTATACCCATCTATTGAGCATATATTATATATATAGTGAGATGTATATATATAGTATTATTATATGAAATTATATATATATAATATATATAGTATATGTATTCATTTTTTTTTATCTTTTTACAGATAAACACCACAGCTCGGGTGCCAAAGCCTCAACCCTAGGGAGGGGAAGTTTAGCTCACTTTTAACGTCGAATAAGACGAGCCAAGTCAAGGAGAGAATAGTCACATCTGATCCCATCCAACCAATTGCAACCGTTGAGGACCCCTCCTTTGTGTTGGCGAGTGCTTCTACCACTTAAGCTACCGGTCGTGCTTTTATATAAGTAAATATTAAATACATAAAAAAATAGATATTATATAATATATTATATAATATAATAGATATATATATTAATATAATATATACTATTAAGTATAGTGTCTATAATTATTGTGTGTAGTAGGCTGATGAGTATATATACTATATAGTATATACTACATATAGGTTAAATTACATAATATATTATAATTTATTATACTCATAATAATAATTATATACTTTATTAATATATATAACAATTATTATATATAATATTAAAAGGATATATATATATATAAATATAAATATATAATAGTATATATATATATATTATAATATATGTATAGTATATGTAGTTATATTACATAATATAAAGCTATATTATATAATAACTTATTATATAATATATATATATATATATAATATATAACTATATATATATAGTATATTATATAATCATATACTATAAAACGGTATATATAAATATATATATATATATTCAGTGGCGTAGCTAGATGTTTTTACATGGGGATAGGCAAAGTCATATACGGTTAAATATATAGATATAGATATATATTTATAATATTTATATTATATAATATATATATATATATATATATATATATATATACGCTATATATATTATATTCATAACGAAAACTCTTTAACTGCAATACGTCCCTTATTTATTTGAAGGAAAATTTAATTTTTCACCGTAGGCCTTATTGAACTCAGTTAGCTATGCTATATAATTATGTGTGATTATGATGCATAAGATTGAGCTCAAAGCCTGACATAGGGCCCCCCCCCCCTACTATGGCAGAATACTGTTTTAAATAATTATTTTAATTATATAAAGCCACCCCTTAAAAAAATATTTTCAATAATGTCGACACGTATAATTAAAAATTTAATAAAGAGCACAACACCTTCACTGCCTCTATTCCAAAACTTAACTACCAGCAAAATATTGGTAATTATCATTTATTCTTCACTCTGCCACCATAAAGTTAAAATTTCGTAGTCATTGACTGAGATAGATAGATAGATATTTAGATATATAGATATATTGATTAAATGCACTAGATAGATAGATAGATAGTAAATACATCCATAATTTATGAATTAAGATAGAATGAGAAGAGAGAGAGAGAGAGAGAGACGAGAAGATGGAGAGAGACGAGATTGAAGAGAAGAGTCGTTATGTAGAGATGAAGAGAGAAAGGATGAGATTAGAAATATCTTTCTTTTTCAAGAATTACTTTTATGCTAATTTCTTTTTCACTGAGCGATAAAGTTTTCGTACTCGTCGATCAATGTGCTTATTTTTTCGCTCAACAGCAAGGGATGACGCTTGGCTTTTTCCTTATATTATTTTATTTTCCTATACTAGTTTTATCGTTCCTCATACCGCTTTCCAAATTATACTCTTCAGGAAAGCAGTAGGAAGGAAAAATTTCCAAATGAGTATTAATATTATCATTGTTATTATACAATTATTAAAATTATTTCTTTAAATTTCTTATATAAATCAGTTTTGTCTTTTTATTCGCTCTAATAAAATAAAAATTCTAATAAAATTCTTTTTTTACTTTACCATTTAAATTTATTGTTTAAAAAAGACTAAAATTTATGTGGTAATCATACAAAAGAACTACGCCTATGTATACCGCCTGCTCCAATATTATATACTATAAGTAAGCAATACTATTATAATATTTAATACTATATATATAGATTATATATATATATATATATATATATATATATACTATATATATATTATTAGAAACTTTTTACTTTATTCGTAAACTTCCATGTAGACAAGATACACAGATAGATATATAGATACATCAAGTCATTACGTTATATCAACAATAAGTGAAGGGGGTGTTATATATATACCTGTTATATTATAGTATGATTATGATATAACTATACTTATGTATATATATATATATATACTATTATAGTATATTATATGAAACGGTTGTATGTAATAATAGTATAGATAATAGTGAGGTTGTAGGTGTGAAATACATATAATATAGTAGTATATATAGTATTAGTATATGTTGATAAAAGGGAAAAAAAAAGACTTGATTATGTTTATATTATATATAGGTATTATTATATTAGCATCAAATAAATATATATATAAATTATATGTATAGTATATATAAGGTGCTTATATATATACAGTATATATATAACAAAATTCACGTGAGTCAGCAATATAACCATTACTAACTCTAACACTGACCTTTATATATTTGATAATAACATATTGTCTCTAATGTTGAAAGGCCTAAGTAGGATTGTTAGTGGAGAACCTGTTAAACCTGGTTGGTAGTTTTGTATGTGGTTTTAACCGTAAATGTTGAGCTTTTCGTTTTCACGAGTTTACAACCTGTAATCGAAACACGCAGTCATTAAACGATGAAGCCGTGACAAAGGCCATGACCAATCAAATGGAATATTAGTTAACAAAAATTTTTCTTTTAAAAAGTACATGTTGCATCTAAAAAGTGTACCGTGATATCCGAGGGTAAATTTGCGAAATCACCCTTATAGTAATAATGAACAAATCGTCAACGGGAAAGTATAGTCTCTGCAGCTGCAGCTGGGATTCAGTAAAAATTGCGGCGCATAAACACCTGATCATACCAGACCATCGGTTGTTGGTAACTTGTTACTTCGTAGCACACTCTATGGCTACTTTTAATAAAGTAAATTGCAATGCAAGCATTCTTAGAGGTATGATAGCATCATAATGTTCATTAAATTAATGAGCTTTTAGTAGGTGAAGTGCTTTGGGGTTCTTAGCACCACCACTGTAGGTTTGTATTTTGAAACGCCATTGATGTGAAAATGAACTTCTCACTTAACGCAATTCTACGATTTATGTATTGTACCAATTTTTGGAAACAAACTTCAAAAGTTTGGATAAGGTTTGACATTACTTTTTTGACAAGTTCGAAGTTTAACATCCTCGACAGGGCTGTGGGTGTGTAAAAACTGCACGTTCTTTATAGATATTCCTGCCAAGGCCGCAGTTAAAAATCACGTGGCGAGCTCTTATAATGAGACGTGAAACGTGACTGCGCTAGGACTGCTTGAAATTCCTCGCGGGCCTACACTTCTCTCTCGGGCCTTGAGTGGATTGATGGGACATAGCTTCCCTTGCGTTTGTGGATAATCTTTAACCTATTCTGTTCCTCGTACGTTTAAAACCGTGAGGTTTATACGTATTTCCATGGCGAATATCCGGGTGTGTCGGTACTGTCTCCCGGTAAGGATTAGGTATATAAACGCACATGTAGGTTAGACGCAAGGACATGAGGCACGTATATATAAATAGTTGGATCGAAACTACTAAGATAAACATACTGAGTATACAAAAGGGTGAAAGGCGCTCTCTCCAGTTTATACCGTCAAGAAGTGGTTGCCATCCGTATCCAACCTCTTCTAATCTCATTTTACGTGTATGTTTAGTTGGTGGCTCTCCTGTTTTTTTAGTATTTCCGTTTAAATATATTATGGATTATTTTTTTTTCTGACTTAAACAGTTCACAGACATTGTCTCACCTATTTCGCATTTTTACTCTCGCTTTTACTTACTTTTTTAACTATCTAGCTATATCATCATTTAATATTAACTCTCTGCATTATAGCTTTTAAATATTTGACTTACTGACTACTTTTAACTTTTGCTTTACTGCTTATATCAATATATTTTATAATATATATGTTTTCTTATTTTGTTTTATACTTATTTTATTCTTTTATTCTTTTATTTATTTTTAATTATTTTATTTTTATTATTCTTATTTGTTTTAATATATACTTTTTATTTTTATTTCTTTTATTCTTTTAATTTTAATTTATAATTTTATTTTTTAATTTATTATTTAATTTGTTTTATATAAATTTTTATATTTTTTCTTTTTAGTTTATTTTCATTTATTCAACAAAACATATCTTTTTATACTTTTTATTTTTATCTAATTACTTTTTATTTTTTATCTCTCCATTTTTGATTATATTTTATTTTTTTATGTTCTTTTATATCTTATTTTTTTTTTTATATTTATTTATATTACGATTCTTTTGTGCATTACTATTGACCTATTTATTATTATTTAGAAATACTACATCAGCTCATAGACACTCACACTTACACTTATACACACATTTCACTTATACATACCACTTTATCCTCACATTCCCTATGCTAGTTATATCATTTACACTCTATATACACACACACAGAGTTACTTGACAAGATTATACTTACCTCACCCTCGAATTTATACTTATACTAACTCACACACAGATTACTAGTACACACACACCTACACACACATTACACACACAGATTTATCATACCATCACAGATTTATCTATACACTCATCACACAAGTTTCTCTCTAATCAACTAACAGATTATATACCACCAATTACTTATACATCACAGATTTACTTTATCTACAATAACAATTTTTTACTTTATACAACCAACTAACTACACACACGCACATCACTTAGTACACTAACACCACACTAACACGGCCAA
Organism: Trachelipus rathkii; assembly: GCA_015478945.1. Classification (NCBI taxonomy): domain Eukaryota; kingdom Metazoa; phylum Arthropoda; class Malacostraca; order Isopoda; family Trachelipodidae; genus Trachelipus; species Trachelipus rathkii. The sequence goes on along the minus strand of JABUQX010040903.1, from coordinate 4,737 downwards.
CTACTTATACACACACACACGAACACACACTGAATGTACACAAACGTATAATTATTTAAATCATATTTATTATTTTTAATATTTAAACACGTAATTCTTATTACTCATTTAATATACCTAAATTATTTCAAGTATTTCTCTTAAATAATTTATATAAATCTAATCAATATCTTGTTGATAGATCAATAGAGACATCTTATTTAATTAAACTGTGTAATTCTTTCATTTCTAAATACTAAACTGTATTTTTATAAAAATATAGTATAAATTTTATTTTTTATTTTATTAATTAATACATTAATATTTATCTTTTAATACTACCCTAAAGCAGTAGATCAGAAAATCAGTAAATCGCCCTTAGCACTCAGGGCCTTTATAACCATTATATTTGCGCCTAGGTGCATAAATATAAATAAAAATTCTTATTCCAATATACATTAATGTAAAATTATATTATATATATTTTATATATATATATATTATATTCTATATAAATAATAGTATTTATATATATAATATATATATATATTAATATATAATATATTTAATATAAGCTATGTATATATATATTAATAAATATATTATAAGATATATATATTACATCCTAGGTTACGTAGGCAGCATTTAGCACTATCCTCTAGAACTGATAATGATACCTCTACATATAATCATTTTTATCAATAAGTTATTATATCTTCTATGAATATACAACTATCATGGCCGACCGAATATATATATATAATATATTTTAATTATATTATATATAAGGATCCGATACTCTCGGTACTGATTTGAGATTTCTCCATGTTCGAGTACCACAGCCATTATTTTGAGCCCTTATTTATATAATATAGTGTTTATTAATGTTTAACTCAATTTTAACTTACTTATTTTTTATGCGTGATATTTTTATGGGTGTATAGAGATTAGTATTTTTTTAACTTATAGATTTATCATATTTTACTATTACTGTAATACATTTTAACTTTTTTACATATTTACGATCTTATAATATTTAGTGGATTTTGTTAGTGTGTGAATAATTTAAACCTGATTTTCACGTTTGTTCGTTCTTTTTTGTCTGTTGTCGGTTGTCGGTTGCTGTATGTGATGTAAGATGGCAATATTGCACATGAGCGCGGGTTTACTATCGAATTTACTATACATTCTCCGTGGCTTGCAATCTAACTCTGCATATCGTGGTACTACATCCATACCTCTCTCTCAACTCTAACCTCCTTTTGCTCCTGTCTGGAGACCACGAATATGGTTAGATTACCTCATAAATCGTTTTATATGTCTCATAACTAATCACTATTTCTATAATTCGTCTTGAAGGTTGAAGTATTGTCCTATGTAACTAAACACTCCTTGATAACACTGATCTTAAAATATTCGAATCGTCCTTATACTCTCATGTTCATCTGCTGACTAATCTTTCTTCTCATATACTTCATACTCAATAATAACTTATGTGTTTCTGTTACTATTCTCTCTATACAAAACAGATTTTTAACTACGCTCATTTCTTGAAATATACTATAAATCATTTCTCTATATAATATTATAATCTTCTCTCAAATTCTTGAGTTCTCTATTTGATGGATTTCAATGTACACAAACACTGAAATCGTTTATTGTATATAGGGGTCTTCATTACATGATTTAAGGTGGGAGCGAGCGATACATCATTTAGCTATACTCAACGATCATTGAGTAGAGTCATTACTATTAAGACATCACTCAACATTCCGGATCGCCCTCAACCATTCTTTATAGAACACTATTTAATTGACTTATGTTATCACACTATCCTTCTCGTATATAAATACACCAATCATTCGCTCCTATTAGTGAGTAAAATCTGACACAAACCTATATATCTCTAATTTTATACTATCTTTTCATACGTTCCATCGCTAACGCGTTTTTTTCGGTAGCACCTTTAATCTGTGCCTCGCTTGTGATGCCTTTGCGTAGTTCTCACTTAACTTATATCTGACTGTAATGTTGTTACTCTGGGACCTTCGGTTTATTTGCCATAAAGGTGGTAGTATACTTAAATTTACGTTGATGGATGAAGCAGTAGTTTTCTCTATATACTTATCTTCGACTTATAAATCCTTTCTTCATTCATCTATAATCCATGGTCGATTCATCTTTCTTCTTGAATCCATTCAGGCTAGAGGGCGGTTATCGTAGATAATTCGGTAAATAACTTCTCGTTCTTCATATATATTTCACTACAATCTGCTAAATATTTTCATTTACAGGTTAAAATCGTACGATATTGCCATGGATCCCTGTTCCCGAGCAAAGCAGGTGCTAGTTCATTTACAAATGAAAGGCTCTATGTTAATAACCTCATTCTTAACTTACTGAAAAATCTTTCTAGGCCTCTGCTCAAAACAATCTATTACATTCTGTAAATTCTGTATTTCTCCCTTATTATCGAATATTGTACGGTTCTTGTATTGCTATAAATTCTCCAAACTGTAATAACGTACAATTTCTTGGTCTTCTATTTTCCTCTAGTCAAACCTATAGCTATAATTCTGCTATTTTCTTCCCCTCCCCTCCCTCTCTACTCTCAGGCTAATTTGCCTTTGTACTGTGATTCATTTGACGCGGTGCTATAATGAACTTCTAGATTAATTACTTAATGTACTATAGGATAACTTGAGGATAACCGGATGGCATTTCTTACTCTCCGAATTTATTAGGATGTAGCTCTTCCGATTGACTGATCCTCTTTACTCTGTAATTCAGACGTTATTATTTCTCTACTGTTCTCAAACTTATATATATTATACTACCAGAGGTTGAGCGGCGCAGTACACGAGTTACCAAACATCATTCTCAACTCAGTTACATTTCATGATTCCCTTATTATATATTTATCTTCTGATTGCCTCTCGTCTTATTACTCTTTCCGTATTCTATTCTCGTACTAGATCTGATTAGGATTATCTGGTGAAGGGTCGCTACACCTTGTAGATAATTTAATCTTTAATACTCACTTCTACAATCTTCTCTTTCATTAAAACACCTTATCACTTTTTTACTATACTCTTTTCAGATCGGTCTTAGTCTCTTCCTTATAATATATATATATATATTTTGATAAGATATTATACATTCACTTGTACCCTATAACATAAACAAAAAACATTTTTTGGTAAAACTATGACATCACCACGGTGCTATAGTGAGTAGCTGCCCTCAAATATCTGAACTCGTATTAGACTTCGACTTTTTTTCCTCTTTATAGTACTCAGCTATTAAATATACAAGGCTCTTTACATCTCGCTACTTGTTAATGAGTACCGCTGTCATCATATTCTGGGGGGGCTGTGTTACCCGGCTTTTGGACACTATACGGTCGATGGCAAAAGCCAAAAGACATAAACTGTTTCCGTACTTTCTCTATCTCTTAATCACTCTTCTTGCGGCGCTACGCTATGAGTTATTGTATATATATATGTATATATATAGAGAGAGAGAGGATGATGTGCTATCTCTTTTTATAGGTCCGCGAGTAGCAGGTGCTCGAGGACTTGTCACTCGCGTACCCCCCCCTTTACGATCCCTCGTAACACTAGATGTGCTGTGTCTGCACATGAGTTTTGTGTGATATTGGTAACTCCAAGCTAGTCGGCGGTGGCTTCCTTCTTTGCATGCAACTCGGTATCTTGGAGATTCTCTTCCATCTTCGTGTTCTGCTGAAATTAATCTCCCTCACTTCGCAAAAGCGTGCCCTGTGACCACTGGCGTAATATTGGGCGGTTAAAAGTGTGAGACTTCTGTGACAACACCCCGCCTTCCTTGTGAAGAGCCTTTGCCCCGTGACGACGAGAGAGACGAGAAGAGCAGAGAGAGAGAGAGAGAGACAGGTTGATTGATAGGTAGGAGCAAAGACAGAGAGTATAAGATGATGAGAGAGAGAGGCGGAGAGAGGCTGAGATAAATAAAGGGTTTCGGTTTTTACAGAAAAAATTAAGAGCTATAAAAGATGACGGAGAAATAGGTAAAATTTTCTTGTTAATTGTAGCATAGATTAGTAAATAATGAATGGCGAATAGTGGGCGTGATCAGTGATTTCAGGCATATTAAAGATTCCTATTTTTAAATCAAAGCAATTGAAATGAATATTATAATAATGATTGAAATCTTCTAATTATAATACTCTTCTTACTTTATTGCCACAATTTTCTCATATGATCTCTCTCTTCTTCTAGTATATTTATATTATATATAATTATTATATTTTTATTATTATTTTTAGTTTGTTTTTTTTTTTTGTTTTTTTTGCGTCGTGTCTGCCGCGTTCTATACACCTAGGGCCTCATCATATTAGCCTGACTAGGATTTGCCTAGTTGTACTCTGTGTTAAGAGGCTCTGATGCCTCTTAACTCCACCTGAGCCTAGCCACGTTTTGTTCTTTGACTTACTGCTTTACATCATATTTTTTTATATATTTAAAGTATATTAAAATAATAAAAATAATATCTTACTTGCTAGCTGAATGCTGTATTAAATCTTCTCTAGTTTTTATTTAAAATAACCATTATTTAATCATTAATATTAATTATTCGATCGATGGTTAACTAAAAATTTCTAAGTTTTTATAATATTTGGATTTATCTTTATTATTTCTATTATATACATTGATACCAATCACCGAGTAAAGTACACATACCAACTCATGACACTCTTTTAATCTCGAACTTAGACCT
>JABUQX010040902.1:37500-45902 GCA_015478945.1 Trachelipus rathkii | reverse complement strand
TAGAAGAGCTAAGAAAACATTTTATTTACCATCTGATAAACCAGAAACATCTACTAAATACATATTAAAATTACCATATAACGAAAATTTTCTTAAGGTTCCTTCATTACTGAAACATTTTAATATTAACGTAGTATTTACATATGATAACACCATCAGAGGAATATTGATCAAAAACTCACCTTCTAAAAATAGTGGTTGTATATATAAAATTCCATGTAAGGATTGTGATAAGTTTTACATCGGACAAACTGGCAAGGACTTAAAGATTAGAGTAAACCAGCACAAATATAGTGTTAGCACTGAGCAGGATAATAATGCACTCTTTCAACATTTATCAAGGATGAACCATAGAATTGATTGGGTCTCATCAAATGAAATCATTAAATCTTCTTCCATAGTCTCTAGAAACATCATTGAATCGGCAATAATCAGGATTACTTCGGATAAAAATGTAAATATTAGTCAGGGATTATATAATTTGGACAATTTTTTGATTGCATTTTTAAATAAGTATGTCATTAGAGAGAAAATTTAACATTAATATTGTCTCATTGATTTTTGTCGTTAATTTTGCTTGTCGATATTTATTATTGTTAATTTTGTTTTAATTGCTTTTATTATTATTATTATTATTATTATTATTATTATTATTATTATTATTATTATTATTATTATTATTATTATTATTATTATTATTATTATTATTATTATTATTATTATTATTATTATTATAGGTTTGAGTGTTTTATTGTTGTTAATAATATCTTTATTGTTGTCATTGTGGTTGTTATTTTTGTTATAATTATTATATTTTTAAATGTTTTATTATTATTATTATTATATGTTTAAATGTTTTATTATTATTATTATTATTATTATATTTTAAATGCTTTATTATTATTATTATTATTATTATATTTTTAAGTTTTATTATTATTATTATTATATTTTTAAATGTTTTATTATTATTATTATTATTATTATTATTATATTTTTAAATGTTTTATTATTATTATTATTATTATTATTATTATTATTATTATTATTATTATTATTATTATTATTATTATTATTATTATTATTATTATTATTATTATTATTTTTAAATGTTTTATTGTTATTATTATTATTATTATTATTATTATTATTATTATTATTATTATTATTATTATTATTATTATTATAGGTTTGTTTTTATTATTGGCAATATTCTTATTGTTATTTTTGTTATTATTATTATTATATTTTTAAATGTTTTATTATTATTATTATTATTATTATTATTATTATTATTATTATTATTATTATTATTAAATATTCGAATTACTTTCATTTTCTTTTATAAATCTTTCTATTTTATTATTATTATTATTATATTTTTAAATGTTTTATTATTATATTTTTAAGTTTTATTATTATTATTATTATTATTATATTTTAAATGTTTTATTATATTATTATTATTATTATTATTATTATTATTATTATTATATTTTTAAATGTTTTATTATTATTTTTAATTTTAATTGTTTTTAATTTTAATTAAAATTTTATTTAAAATTAAAATTTTAATTAAAATTTTAATTAAAATTAAAATTTTAATTAAAATTAAATTAAAATTTTACTAAAATTTTTATGACTAAAATTAAATAAATTCAAAATAAAATGTTAAAATTAATTTTTTATTTTATTTTTATTTTTAATTATTATTATTTTAATTATTATTATTTTAATTATTATTATTTTAATTATTATATTATTTTAATTATTATTAGCTTTAATTATTGGCTATTTTATTATTATTATTTTAATTATTATTATTTTAATATTATATTTAATTATTATAATTTTAATTATTAATTTTAATTATTATAATTTTAATTATTATTATTTTATTTATTATTATTTTATTTATTATATTTTATTTATTATAATTTTATTTATTATAATTTTATTTATTATAATTTTATTTATTATTATTTTATTAATTATTATTTTATTTATTATTATTTTATTTATTATTATTTTATTTATTATTATTTTAATTATTATTATTTTAATTATTATTATTTTAATTATTATTATTTTAATTATTATTATTTTAATTATTATTATTTTAATTATTATTATTTTAATTATTATAATAATATTATTTTAATTATTATTATTTATTTATTATTATTTTACCTTATTATTATTTAATCATTATTATTATTAATGGCATTGTCATTATTAGAGCTAATTGTAGTTAGTAATATGATTATTATTATTATTAATTATTATTATTATTATAATTATTAATATTATTATAATTAATTATTAATATTATTAATAATTATTAATATTATTAATATTATTAATATTATTATTATTAATATTATTATTATTATTATTATTATTATTATTATTATTATTATTATTATTATTATTATTATTATTATTATTATTATTATTATTATTATTATTTTTATTATTTTTATTATTTTTATTATTTTTCATTTTAATTTTAATTTTAATTTTAATTTTAATTTTAATTTTAATTATTTTATTTTTATTATTATTATTATTATTATTATTATTATTATTATTATTATTATTATTATTATTATTATTATTATTATTATTATTATTATTATTATTATTATTATTATTATTTTTATTTTTATTTGTGTCTGATTTTATTATTCTTATGGCTTTATTGTCATTATTAATTATTGTCATTATTATTATTATTTTTATTGTTATTGTAGTTGCTATTATCATTTATTTGATTTGTTATTGTTATCATGATTATCATTCAAGTTTTTATAATTTTCCACTGCAGTTTTAAATATAGGATGTTTTACAATGTGAATAGTTGCTTTTATAGCAGGAAACTTTTTTTTTTTTTTAAATATAGGTTTTAGTTGGTTGTAAGTTTTATGAGCTCATGTGATTTGTCTTTTTTTTTTTTTTTTTTTTTTAAACCTAGTTTTCATCTTGTTCTGTTTTCAAGAATTTCTCTGTTACACCTTGAAAATGTGTTGAAAAACACGAAAGTGCTTGGTAACTTTTCTCTTTTTATTTTCCTTGTGGAGTGTGCAAAAATATATTTCTCGTGCAAAAGAGAATAAATTTTAAATATATATATATATATATATATATATATATATATATATATATATATATATTATATATATAGTTTTTATATATATATATATATATATATATATATATATATATATATATATATATATATATATATATATATATATATATATATATATATATATATATATATATATATATATATTGTGGTGTCTATGCAGGAGGCTGCTGTAAGCAACCACTTAAGAATCCCTAAGCAGCCTGGAAGAAACGCCACTCTCTCTTTATCATGAAAAACGCTCACTTTCTTTTGCCCATTTTTGTTTTTCTTCATTTGCTTTTATTCAAGACCAACCTAACCCTTTCAAATTGGTGCCCCTTTGAGTAACCATGAACACCCGCATCAAATGTATTCCGAACATCAAATCACCAAGCAACCATCAAATCAAGTTTCTTTTATTTGGGCTACTCTGTTCGGTCCTCCTGGCGCTTGTACCGTACTTCTAAAGCTTCTGCAGGTGAACAGCTGCACGTAAGAGTACAGAGTGGTCGAAGCCTTCTTGGTGATCTTAATGTGTGCACACCTAGCTCTCGCCTGATAGCTACAAGCTACTACCCGACGTCCTTCCAGGATCCGGCGGGAGGCCAAGCATTGTCACTGGGGGAGTTCTGTGGCGTCTGGGGCAGGAGGCTTCTAGCACCACTGAAGAATCCTAAGCAGCATCCGGGAAGAAACGCCACTTTATCATGACAATGCTCACTCTCTTCAACATCTAATAATATTCTTCTATTAAAGGTGGTTATTCAAGACCAGAACCTAACCCCTTCAATATATATATATATATATATATAGTATATATATACTGGGTTATATATATATATATATATATATATATATATATATATATATATATATATATATATATATAGTATATATACGGTATATATATATATATATATATATATAAGGTTATATGTTACAGTATATAGGTATATATATATATTAGTGTTGGCCGAGCACTGATTTCGCACCGCACTGCTCCGCACCGGGAGGTCGTGCACGCACCGCACCGCACCACCTGAAATATCTTTTGCACCGGCACCGCACCGCACTGCACCGCACCATCTTTAGCCATGCGCACCGGGCACCGCACTGCACCAAGAGCGAACCGATGCGCCCCACCGCACCAAAAATTTGTGGCACACCACGCACCGCACCGATAGTATATATATATAGAAGTAAGAGAGAGAAAGAGATATATATATATAGTGGCATATATATATATATATATATATATATATATATATATATATATATATATATATATTTCTTTTTTTATATATTTATAAAAAACACATATATATATATATATATATAAGGCGAGGGAAAAGTAGCGCTCTGAAGCAATGCGTGATTACCCACCATTGGGCATATATGGAATCTTAAAGGTACATCCCATGACACTCCAGTACTCAATGTTCTCCCTTTGCGCTAATTTTCACATTCTTCATACACTGCGTAAGTTCTACTTCGTCAGAAGCGTCAAGAAGGTAACATACAAAAATAACTCACAATGCTGCCCTCTAAAATAAAAAAAAAAGTCAGGTTAATATGGCAGCCACGACTAGTCTCTGAAGAAGATATGGGTGGCTTCCAAAATAGCCCCTCCTCCGCTCCCTACCCTCCACACCACATTAAAGCTGGAGATTGACGGACTCTCCGGTGATGGAGCTGGTGCCGTCAGAGAATGGCATGAATGCTCTGTGTACGCCTCCTTTCTCTTCATAAATTTCTGCAATCTTCTAGGTTTTAACTCTAATTCCACTTTGGTGAACATCACCTCTCCTATTCTAAACCTCATATCTTATTCTTAACCAAACCTTAGTTCTTTGAGCCTTCTGAAGCAAAACCCACTCTGTTCCCTTTTTGCTTTCCCTCAATTTTCAGCCAAAGGCAGCTGTGCCAATGTGTGCAATGATGTCTGTTCTTCCAGTATCTCAGATTTTGAGCCTTTCTAATATCCTACTTTATGGTATCAAACTATCTTGTCATAATAAATTGGAACACATTTCTCTCCCTTCTTCACATTTCTCTGAATCATCATTCTGGCTTCACTTCAACGTTCGCCGCCCACACCCACGGACATATTGCTTTTCCTAGAATTCCTCTCAAGATCAGATGAACTTGCTGGCTGACTTTTTCTATCTCAGAATTACTCGAGCAAGTTAGTGCAGTTCCCTACTCGCTCTGGATCGTCTTTGAGATGAACTCAACAATCTAGACCTTTTCCTAACCCCCTTCTCCTTATTCTGTTAAACCCTTTCCTCCTCTGGGTTCCTCCGATCACCCCTTCTTATCTCTGTTTTCTGTTCTATCTCATCATCCGCAGGAAAGACCCTGCCTACGGCGAGAAAACGTTTATGGCACTTCAGTTCTGCTAACATGTCGTACTCCTTGATTCCATGGAATGACTACAGCCTCCTTGGAAAGTACTGGAGTGTGCAAAGCAGCCAATTCTCTTTGGCATGGATGGAGGAACTCATGATCTTTACCTTGAACTAAACCTAGATAAATTGGTTTAACTCTGCTTGTTTTCGGGATATTAACCACAGTGACCCTTCCTTCAAGAATTACCGTCATCTTCAAATTCCAGAAACACTTGAAACTTATATTTCATCCCAAATCGAAAAATATTCTCCGTAACACTAAAAATTCTTTTCTCAGTAGAAAATGCAATAATCTTACTGATTCCTCTTCCTCGTCCTTTCTTGCCTTTTGCAAAAATGTCAACTCTTAACTTTGCTTCTTTCCTCTTGGGTTCTTTTATTTTTACTGTCATGGCATAACTGCTTGCTTGCACCTTTCCACTGCCAAACTCCAACTTGTTCTTTTCTATAGCTTCCTGAACTCATCCTAGTAGGAAGATTTCAAAACATCTCAATTCTTCTAATTTTTCTCTGCTCGTCAATGCGGCTTTCATAAGAAGCACTCATCAAGTGTAATCTTTTTTCCAGTCTTTCTGTTTCGGGTCCCTTCCTTTCAGTATTTTTGGCAGTGAATGCCACCAAGCTCATCCTTTTTAAATCTATAATGAAAGTGGGTGGCATTGATGGTTCTCTTCAGATCCCAACCCTTCTCTACTTTTCATACCTCTCTCATTGTTTCACATCACATATCCAATTCTATGCCACTGACTCACCTTCATTACTCCCCTCATTTCGATAGACATCCTTTTTCAACAACACTGAAAGCCTACCCTTAGTCACCCTTTGGATCAGCTAGCATCTGACTCTTCTCGAATTTTTAGCATTGAGATCAGCGTTGTTTTCTACTCACTAAAATCTCTGTGCTTCCGTCTATCTTTCCAATTCATTACATAATCCTTTACCACAGCTATGCACACATCTTCTTTGGAAAAACACATGACCCAAACCTTTCGTCTATGCATATTTTTGGTGCAAAGCGATACAGACATTATCCATTGCCTTTCTGACCTCAGACTTAACAGCTATACTCAACCTTACGTGTACTCCTACTGGTAAAGTCTGGAACATACTCCCTTTATCTATTTTCCAACTACCTTATAAATATTTTGCATGCAGTGCTTTAATACCGTACGATATCTTTAATTTTGTAAATCACAAGAAAGCTAAAATTGTTGTAACTATACAATTACAGCGACTTTTTTTTTCTTGAGAAAAGGTGTAAATAATATATATATATAAATATATATATATATATATATATATATATATATATATATATATATATATATACATATATAAGCAGTATATATATATATGTTATATATATAAATTATATATATGTTATATTATATATATATAAGCAGTATATATATATATTACAGTTAACCACTGGTCGTGAGCTTCTTTCAAGCTTTAAAATAAGGCCCTTATATAACAGGAGTAGCTGTGCAGAGGAAAAATTCCCAACCTGAATAGAACTCCTTAGTTTTCTTTGAGGCTATTCTAGCAAACCATTGAAATATGAGGCTTCCAAGACAATTATTGTTTGTGTTAAGACCAAGAATGTTTATGTTATTCACAGGAGAGACGTTAGAGCCGTCGAAGGAATAGGAAAGTTGGGAGGTTTGAGAGGGAGATGTGAGGAAGTTGAGTTTTTAAAGAGTTGAATTTTACAAGGTTGCAGTGACCCCACCGGGAAATCCCATCCAGATCGACAAGGATAGAATCGGAAAGCTGAAGACGAGAGGCAACTCTGGAAGCAAAAAGGGAGAAGATTTGAAGTGAGTAGAAGAGTGGAGGCTTAGGTACAAGAGTAACAGAGTTGGAAGGTTGAGAGACGTTGATGAAAAGTAGGGAATGTGTTGAGATAGAACAGAACCTTGCGAACACCCCTGCTAACAGGAAAGGAGTGAAGAGGCCGTTCCATCAACGAGCTGGATAGAAAGCGATCGTAGAGAAAATCCAGACAAGAGTAAGTAAAGAGAAGGAGGAAAACCCAAAGGAGGGCTCTGAGAGCAGTGACGCGTGCCACACCCCGGTCTAAAGCTTTGGATATGTCAAGCGCCACCACGCAGGAACTTCCCATGGTCCCTAAGGGCAGAAGACCATAAATCAGTTGGATAGAAAAGTATATCGCGCTGGGACCCGAGCGACGAAAGCCATAATGATGATCTAAAAGAAGGGAATGAGACCCAGATGATCCAGGAAATGAGAGTTATGAAGAGTTTCAAAGCATTTCCAGATAGAATACAAGCGAGGTTTCAGTAGCGAGTATTTTTAGCCACCTGCGCGGCCACCGGAATCATTATTTCAGGTGCGCTTCAAGCACTGGAGAGTGAAAAGTATTAGTATTAAGACATAGAGAGTAGAGTTGAACGAGGGACAGCTCCGCTCAGGCACACTCAAAACTCTGGGAGGAATGCTATCCGGGCCACTCTGGGGTCTTACTGGCAAATATAGACTCAGATCCTGCATACACGACTGTAATCATAGGCAAAATATGGGAAACTTGGAGAGGAGGAGTGAAGTAGGAGAGGGATGCCAGAATCGTCCAGGGTAGAATTAGATAAAAAATAGGAGCCGAAGAGATTGGCCTTTTCAGAAGGAGAGTTAGCAACAGAAACTGTCAGAGCGAATAAGGGGAGGAAAGGCAGATTTACAAAAGTTGATAGAGATGTTTTGCATGGGGCCGTGAAATTTTTATCAGTGGGAGAACCAAGGACGCATTTTCTTTTAGTGAAAGTGCGCTAGCCTATCGAATAGTATCCCCGCAACGATTCGAGCAGAATGAAAATTAGTAAGAGCAATAGGAGAATGAGAGTTTT